>BPLR01012719.1:0-90628 GCA_021605095.1 Caerostris extrusa | reverse complement strand
AATGAAAGCTGTATCTAAAGTTAGGGTTTTAAGCGCCTTTATTTAACAGAAGCTCTTATTTAATAACTATTAATGATCCCAAAATTTCTAATTTAACTATCAAAGCCCTAGAAACTATCCCCGAATTTTAAAGCTAAAAAAAAGTATTTCTTTTATTATTCTATCATTTTTTTATTTAATCCACCTAGTTTAGAAAGTAAAACCTGACATTATGAGGTGCAATGGTATTTATAGGACGCCCCAAAAATTTATTGCAAGATGTAATGCTTTTAATAACACGAGATTTTGTTTGAGAAAACAATTTTTTACTTTACACCCTCATCCCTGAACAGCAATCTTAAAGGTACATTTTGAAGGAAAATCCACTCTTTCGATTATCAAATATTCCAGACTATTTAGAATTTTCATATGCTTAGAATCAAAATCTTAAGGAATTTGGGACACCCCATATTAGCAGCATCTCAAATTTTCTCAAAATCACAATCAATTCATGGATTATCGTTTTAATGTATACAATACAAATTTAATATTTTCGACGACATGGTAAACCATCATCTATTTTCTGTTTCAACTTTCAAGGAATAAATATATTTGGGTGTGCTTCCAAAAGAAAAAATCAATAGAGTAATCATTTCTTTTTTGATACAATGGGCTTGAATTGATAAATATATTCATAGCATATAATATTTTAAATTTCCAAAAGATTTCATTTTTATGCATTATTATGCATTTATAGATTTTCTTCGTCCTGCGCAAAAGCAAAGTCAAGTTTCTTTCTGCATGTTTTCCATCATGCTGGAATGTGTCTTTCTCTTTTTGGGGGCTAAACTCTCTTCATAAGACATCCGGCAGTAAGTTTTTTTATATTATTACCATTCTGGATTTACGGGATTTAGGAGAAGTTTATTAATTTAATATCAAAGAATTATCAACACAGAGATAAGAAATCAAGAGAAAATCATCAGAAGAATTTGCTCGGCATCATATAAATTTAAAAAAAAAGGATTCATCACATTAAGTGATAAAATAATAAAATATTATCCTTAATAACCGACATTTTAATGGGGGCATATTAAGCTCAGTACCTTATTTCAATATTAACATGATAACTATTTTTCAAACTTTTAGAATCTAATGATATTATCACTATATAATAATATATCGAATAAAAAGCTTTTCTGTAAAATCATTTTATTATTTTTGTGTATCCCTTTATAATTCATCATAGTCATATTACAAATACGGTAACACATTTAAAAACATATAATCTCACATATATAAAAAAAAAATATAGAATTAAGAAAACAAAATCAATTTGAAAATTACCATATGGCTGACGAAGCCCATTTCAATTGTACAATATAAATACGTTTTACGGAAGTCATACTAGAGTTATTTAATTATGTTGAGTTATGCATGAATATACTTTATCTCGATTGGTATTATTGATTATCACTAGTATAAAAAACAATATTATCCCTATATAATTAAGATATCGTATAAAAGTTTTCTGTAAAATCAAATATTCATGTAATAACATTTTTGTATCACTTTGTGTATCCATTTATAAGTAATCATTTTATCATTTTGTTTATCCATTTATAATTATTCATTTTAAAATTTTTGTTTATCCATTTAAAATTAATCATTTCATCATTTTGTGTATCCATCAATGATTCAACACAGTCATATTAAAAACGTGACAGCAAATTTAAAACATAACATCTAAGTATATAATTAAAAATATACAATTAAAAGAAAAACAAAAAATCGAAACGAAAACCTGTGACAGAGAGCCAAAGTGATAGTCACTCGGCCATTAGGCCCTCTAAACAAATATGAAATGTTTTAACATTAATATATTTCTAAATAATATCTATATACTTCTGTACATGTGCTAACACAGTTCATGAGTTATCATTCTGTAAGTTTGCCTGCGTAATATATTCTTTATTTTCAACATTTTACATTAATAATATGGCATAAAATCAAAGTGTATTAAATATGGGCCTAATTGTCGCAAACTATTTTTCTATTGTTAATAAACTATATTTATTTTTTTCCAATTAGAATGTTGCTGTTTTGTTATAATTTGTTACGCTATTTAGAAATAATTATTTTAAATACACTAAAATTCTTCAGTGTCATATCTGGTTCTTGGGCTAAAAAAGAGTCAGCTTTTTTTAATCCCTTCATATTACGAAATTATTCAAAATTGTAGATATTGTTTAGGCCAATCCCCCCAGAAACTGCATCTGGATATGCTGTTCATGCAGCGGTAGTATACAATGGGAACGTTGTGTAGCATATAGTTCATTATTCTAAATAACGCTGAATCTGCTACATATTTGTCGTTCCAACAATTTACGTCAAGTGAAGTGCCAGTAATTTAAAAACAATACAATTATTATCAGAATATGATCTGTAATTAAAAAAAAATCGGGAAAAAAATTGTAAAAAAAATTTAATTCAAAGATAAAGAGTTCTCAGAATTAATCAAATATTAATAATAAATATTTACAATACCAGAAATTCCTTAATATTCAAAATTGCATATCTGTTCTTGAACTTCAATTTCTAAAAAATAATACACAATGATATAATAAAATAATAATACGTATACAATAATAAACTTCAATTTCTAAAAGAAAAATACATATATAATACATACAATATAAAATAATTTTGCATTATTTGAGTGCATAATAATATACACAAATAATACACATACATACATAAAATAATACAAAAACAATACACAGCATTACACAATTTTTAATGTGATAAATTTTTTATGAATTTGCTTGATTCTTTCAGGTTTCTACATGGGGTTTGTTTTGGTATCAATACCGTAATACATGTAATTATGTATTCGTATTATGGTTTGGCTGCCATTGGACCACATATGCAGAAGTACCTGTGGTGGAAGAAACACTTGACAAGGCTACAAATTGTAAGGCAAATATATTGTAGCATATCCAACCTCATTTTAAACATATCACCTTATAATTCTTTTACAATAATTATATTTTAAGATTATTTAAAAAGAAAATTTTTAGATAAGTTAAATTTGTACCAAAATATTTCGGGTTATCAAGGTTTATTATTTGATTATTTATTTAAGGTTCAAAATTATCAAATGACATTCTTCATCTAAGCTACTTTTAATTCTTGACCAATTTGGTTTTTTTTATTCTAATAATTTTAGGCAATATATCCATGTTTAACTTAAAATAATTTTTAATGTGATCATTTCCATCCACATTTGAATGATTGAAACTTCTAAAATAAATCCAAATATTAGCATGCAAAGATTATGAATATTTAACTGAAAAAAGATTCAAATATAATTATTCAAAAGTGGTGAGACATGCTAAATATAACACAGATTCAATTTATATTTTTATGACAAAAAGACTATTTAATTGAGTACAATGTAGTTTGTAATGTGTAGGTTGGGCAACCAGATCGTAACTGGGTGTGGTTGGATTGAGATACTTGAGACACTAGTTGGAGAACTTACAGCTTAATTTACACACACACAAACACCACACACATACAATATTTAACACTAATTTTAGATTCGGGAAAGGACCCCATTTCTAAACCGAAAACTCGAAACTTGGTTACGCGCAGGGGTGAGCGAAATATACTTCCTCGCCGAGTGAGAGTCTGTATGACAGCTGACTATTTCTCTTGAACGCCAGGAGCTCCTACTAGTGTGCAGGAGGAAGCAGGGTTACATATTTATATATACAATCTGATATTAAAAATGGATTAATTTCATATGAATGCATAAAAAATAGGAGAATAATTAATATGGAGGCTAACGTCATTTAAAAATGTTTTCTTCTTAATGTATTTCTTGTAAACACATTTTTTATTTGATTTTTTTTTTTTTAAATATAGTCAATTGCTGTGTTATAATTCACATTTTACTCATATTTTGTCAGAGTACTAAATTTACTAACGTGGATAGTTTTTTTGTTTTTATAATGTGAATTATTTTTTTGGTAGATGCAAGGATTTATCAAATCACTTTAGAGTATCTCCGAAAATATTTTATCAACAATATTTTTAAAAAATGTGATAGGGCATTATTAAAAAATCAATCGAGCTAATTTCCTTGGTTAATTTAATTTTCACTCGCATTATATTTATACAGATTGCATATAAAAATATTTGGTAAATGTGAAATGCCTCTTGTGAAAATTAAATACGGCTTTTAAATGATATCTGTACTTTAAGGAAATGCTTAAATTGTTATGCTTTCCCTACTTTAAAAGAAAATAAAAAACAATATTTTTAAATTCTTAAAATTATTTATATAATTCTTAATTTTTAGAAATATTATTATTTTTTTTTTTTTTTAAAATAAGGGAGAGTATAAAAATTAGGCATTTCCCTTAAAATTATATTATTTACACTCATGTCCATAAATTAAGGATAATGAAGTTCAGACAAAGAAAGAGACAGAAGCAAAACAAATTTGACTTATTTGTAAAGTCTATTTATTAAACAAAAGGTAAAGAGCCAAAAGATGCTATATGTTTGACATAATTAATAAAAATTGCGATTTTTACTCCCTGGAGCAAATTTCAAAAAGAACCTATTTACAAAAAACATTATAACATGGTTAGTATGATGGTTAATATGGAGTACGTCTCCCGGACGATGAAATACAGGCCTTACAACGCCTAGGCATGCTGAGTATCAAATTATCAATCTGATCTTGGAGAATATTACACCACTCATCAAGCAATGCCCTCCGAAGTTCCGGTTGACAGGTGGGAGGGGGTTGACCGGCTGCAATTCGTCAGCCAAGTATATCCCACACATGCTCTATTGGATTCAAGTCCGGTGAGTATGCTGGCCAATCCATTCGGGTGATATCCTTCAATTGAAGGCATTCGTCTACAATGTTTGCACGGTGAGGACGGCCGTTGTCATCCATAAACAGAAATTCAGCACCCATGGCGCCCCGAAACAAACGTACATGTTGTTCCAGAATGGCATCCCGATAGATGTGGCCTGTTACACTCTGAACATGCAGGTCAGTTCTGGAAACAAGAATCATTCCTCCCCAAACGAGCCATCCTGCACCACCGTAACGGTGTCGTTCGATGGTGTTCTCTTGGTGGTAACGGGTACCTGGCGCTCTCCATATGAAAGTCCGGCGAGAATCAGACTGCAAACTAAACCTGGACTCGTCGGAAAACATCACACAAGACCACTGTTGCGGTGTCCACAATGCATGCTCTCTACTCCAGGTTAATCGCAGGCGACAGTGAGTTGCGGTAAGTGGAACACATCTGACAGGCCTACGAGCATATAGACCAATGTGCCCTAAGCGTCTGTACACGGTCTGCCTTGAAACTGTCGTACCAGTAGCTGAAGAGAGCTGACGAGACAGGTCTGATGCTGTGCTCCGTCTGTTTCTTTTGGCAGTAACTGCTAAATACCGGTCCATTCGGCGTTGTAACTCGGGGGCGACCTGTGCTGTAACATCTACTCACATTACCATCATCTTGGAATCGTTGCCAAAGCCTGGTGATGACACTCTGGGCTATTCCGGAGTTCCTCGGATACTTCCAGCTGGGTACGTCCACATTCCAGTCGTCCAAAAAAAAAATCATCCAAATGCTTCCTTTGTGCCATAACTATGCGGTTATTGCACTGAAAGGCTTTTTAAAGCGCTTGTGAACAATTTTACTTCTTTGCCACCATTCCTTATATACCCCTCTCTTACACTCTCGTCATTGTGACGTACTATCCGCACCATCTGGTGGTTTCCTGTAATTTGCATATTCTTCTTCAAGATGTGTGGGATAATTCTACAGGTGAAATTTTTATTTTAGAGTTCAATTTCTGTGTGATTCTGAATTATCCTTAATTTGTGGACATGAGCGTATAATATCTAACTATTTTTCATCTAATAGTAACCAGATGTAAATTTAACACTTTATTTATTTATTATTTTTCAACTAGTATATTATTATTATAATATAACTTGAAGTGAAATAATTTATATGAAAAAAAAAAAAAGAAATTTTAGTTATGAGTATTTCAAGCCCTATTTTTAGTTCTACTGCGCAGTTCACCAAACAATATAGGAGATGAAGACCACTATCTTAAGGAAAATGATTGGATTTCACAAAAAAAAATTGTTTAATTCACAAAAAAATCATATATAAAAAAGAGGTGAAAATGTTTGAGTCATTAAAAACTGTAGAATTCGAATCGTCCTGGGTGGGTTCGTATGTATTATAGCTCCAATGTACTATGACACGTTTGTGAGCTAACTACCGCCCCATATAGTTCAAGCGTTTGAAAATAATTTAAAGTTTGAATCTAATTACTTTCATTCCATCAAATCAAATCCAAGAATATTTTTATGGCATTAGATTTAAAAGCGGACACCTTCTACTTCAACAATTTAAATGAAACTAAATGCATGTTCTTTGGCGAGTCAGTGACATGGTAGTTCGTTATTAGAAAGTTTAGAGGCATTTCAAATAATTCATAATTAAATTGTAAAAAAAAAATGCATTTGCATTTAGTTTGACCTTTGGTGAAAATAGCTTTTTTGATAGTGAGAATTTATTACTATAATTTATCAGAGCTTTCTTGTTCTTCATTAGCGCAACAGCTCCGTGGTGAGTGAAGGCCTTCTGCCTACTGGTAGATTTCGAGACAGATATATTTACTTTTTTTACAGGTTAGTTATCAGCCCTACTTCCAACAGTCGATATAAAGTGGATTCGAATCACTACAAACATCCATGACACACGAATCCGAGACTCGAATTCAAAGCCTGGGGCACCAATCGTCAATCATTCTTCCATCGGCTCCCATCATTATTAACTTAATTCACTGGAGTAATTGATGAAGCAAATCCCTCGGGGTTTGACGAGGAAAGATCATCTTTGTTTTACATTAATATTTAATAATTAAAACATAGTTATGTGAAATTGTACTTTTAGGTTAAATTTCGATATGATTTATAATCAAAACATCTTCACTATTAAGTGAAAGTTTAACATTATTCTTATTTGAACTCCATATGGATTAAGAAAAACGAAATATTAAATTAATTAAAAAATGAATTTCTAGGTTAATTGAAGTTATTTAAAAGTATTTATTTGAAGGTGAAATATTTTTGTAATTAAAAAAAATAGTTGCAAGTGATTATTATTAATTATCAGTGATAGGTAGACCTGATACCAAGTGACTAGCGCTCTGGCACTACGGTGCCATAGGTTTCGGGTTTGAGCCCTGGCGATGTCATGGATTTTTGTAATGGTTCGAATCCACTTTACACCTCAGGTCCCGGTCTAATACGACTGTAGATCGTTAGGAGTAGGGCTGAAAATCTCACCCAGTAACAAGACAACATCTTCTATCTTGAAATCAACCACCATGGGGCTGTTGCGATTATGAGTTTTAGGTGCTATTTTTAATACGCTTTTATTAGTTTCACCTGTATGTTTGTTTGTTTGTAACTGACTCTTTGGGCTCGATTTTTGCCCTACTTTAAGCGATCCGATTTAATTTAAACGTTGTAGACTTATCAAGGACCGACGACAATAAAATATTTTGACAAGTTTATTATCTAATCATGATTAGGATCGCCAAGATTAGTGATCTTATTTTAACTTATGAAGAGCAATTTAACCCATGTAGAATGAAATTACCTAAGACATACAGACCTGCATGGGACAGCGGCACAACGGATAACGTACCTGACTACAGATCAGGAGATTCCCTGTTTGAATCCTGGCTGGCTCAACATATTCGCATTTAGCCTTTGTTTTACTCACAATTAAATTATTGTAAGAACTATAGTTCCAGTCCTCCGTACCGGGACCTCATTTAAATATTATAGTTAAAAAAAAAAAACTAAAAGACACGCTTTTAGAGTTAATCAAACGAAAAAAGTAAAATAATTGTTAACATAAGAATAAAATGACTGACGAGAAAATGAATGTCACTGTTCTAAAAGCGTGGGGTGCTTTGTATGACATTTTAAACTAACTCTGCATTTCGGAAGGAAACTAGTGAAAAAGTGTAACGATTGATATCGAGCACCCCACGCTTTTAGAACAGTGACATTCATTTTCTCGTCAGTGATTTTATTCTTATGTTAACAATTATTTTTTACTTTTAGTTTGATTACCTCTAAAAGCGTGTTTTGTAGTTTTTTTAAACTATAATTTTTATAGTTTATTTTCTTAATATTGTAATTATTTCAATGTCTTATTATTTATTTTATATTATTATTATTTATTATTATATCTTATTATTTATTTTATATTTTTATTTTGTGTTTTTAATTAGTTTATTTTATAAGGACTTCACCAAAAAGTATGATTTCTTTAACATATTGCTTGTCTTCAAATATTATTTTTATTTATGCATACTTTTAAGTAAATGATTTTTGTTTTCATTTAGGGGCAGATATTTTTCATTATGGGCTACATGATAGTAGGACATTTTACCGGATGTGAAGAATTGGGCACATTTGAAGCATGGGGAGTGTTTTTATGGATTCATAACGCTTATGCTATTTCTAAATTTTTACAGGAAATATAAGAAAGATTGATAAATATGTTTTTAAATGTAATTTTTGAAGATGATTCGTCTATGGGTGAATGTAATGGTGAATGTTGTGGGGTGTGTTGTACTTTTGGTGAAGGAAAATAATAATTCTAAAAATTTGATTTTTTTTAGAATTGATATTGATATAAATTTATTTAGAATTGATTGTAAGAAGCATTATTTGTACATATAATAATAAAAGCATGTTTTTCATAAAAATATTTCTGTATATATTAATATTATAACAAATGATACATATACAAAAACTTATTAATTTTACAATTAGAATTCATAAACCAAAGCTAAAAAAATATTTTATACATTCGCCATATACTTGATGATGATGTTTAACAATAAAATTTCTCAAAAATAGAATTGTTTAAAGAAAAAGAAGACATAGTTATACAAATTATTTGTATATGGGTATATGTGATAGTGTTTATGTTTATGTTGCATTATACCGTTTATGTTTTGTTGCATTACTAGTGTTTATGTTTATGTTGCATTATAGTGTTTATGTTTATGTTGCATTACAGTGTTTATATGTATGTTGCATTATAGGGTTTATGTTTATGTTGCATTATAGGGATTATGTTTATGTTGCATTATAGGGTTTATGTTTATGTTGCATTATAGTATTTATGTTTATGTTGCATTATAGTGTTTATGTTTATTTTAAACAAAAAATATTTATAGATGCGAAAAACAATGTGTTTATAGCAATATTATATATGAAATAAATAATGTGTCACTTAAATATTGAGAGTTCTTTTACTTAAAAGTTGATAAATAAACATTGTTTATCAAAGCTTGAACATTTTCTGAATTGCAAAACCTTGGATTGTTAAAAAAAAAAAAGTGTTTTTAAAAAACAAAAAGATGAACATCAGTCTTCTTATAGAAGCATATTAAAGCCATAACAATAAATAGTATTAAACATCTCTGTTTAAAATATTCTTAAACAAATTGAATAATTTTGATAAAGGCCTTGAAAAAATATATATTGCTTGTTCAGAGAAAATAAAATGAGAATGCAAATAAATTTGAAGGACTAATATTGAAATTTCATTTATTTAATTTTTTTTTAATTCATCATAAATTTTCTAACCTGATGTTCAGAGTAAGATTTGAATGGAAGGGAGGCATCATTAAAATATTGATTTTAAAAAAGCACAACAAAAAAAAAGCATGCTAATAAGCTAAAGAAAGTAAAAGTACAAATGAATTAAATTACTATTTTGATTCTTTATACTCGTTTTTGGTACTAAATCAAATATAAATTCAATGATTTAGTTTTATGATTTACTTTAAAGCAGTTTCATATCAAAATTTTAAATATCTTAATTTTATTAAGTGTTTTCTGATTACAATACCGATAAAGATTCCGCATTTTAATATTGATATTAAATTGAGTTATCCCTCAAAAGTAATCGTCTATATTAAATTATATGAGCTCCAAGTTAATTTAGTTAATAATATCTCTGGCGTTGCCAAAGAAAACGCAGTATTTTTCTTTATTAAGAGACCTCATAGGTTACATTAGAGAATTACAAGAAATGATCCTTAAAATGGGAAAATAAATAGTGCTGCCATCTATTGCCAATAAGAAAAGAAAATCTGGTTTTTCTTCCGAATTCTTTATCCTTTAAATTGAAAATTATGCATTGAAATTCTTTTTCTTTATAAGAATTTGTGTAAATTTAAAATATGAAAGGTAACAATTTATATATTTATTTATATTATGTATGAATGCTTATATGATAATTTTAAAAACAATCTCTCTTTTAATACTATAATCTATTTATTTTTTTTCCCGATACATCTTATAATGTTGTTATATTATTAGCTGAATACTGAATGCTTCATTATATTATATTTTCAATATCATTTTTCAATGAATAAAAACATGAACTAAATAAAATATTTCTTTTAAAGTTATTGTAAAGTAAGAAGTAATACATTTCTTAGACCTCGACTTTATATCCATCAGCAATATACCCAATTCCTGTTAAAATGTTTTAATATTAAAAGATTTACTGAGACAAACACAACTTTTTAACTAAAACAAAAAAAAACATAAACTTTTTAGATAAAAATTTTTAAAATATTTTTTATATGAACTTTAAAAATAATTTTTGGTAATACACAATAGATGGCGAGACGAGCTTTCTTCAGGTATATTTAGAGTTAGAAATACTTATGGTTTATTTTTCTTCTTCCATAAAAATTTTTATATTTCATCAGAATTTTCATATTTTGACAAACACTTTAATTCACTTCGTTAGTTGTTATAAAAACACATTTTATTTCTTGCTTTATTCTAATTAGACAACAGTTATACATTTATATAACTATTTTAGATATGAAATTTTGGCTAGATTGTTACCATTTGGTTGGAAAGATTTTTCACCCTAAATATTATGTAAGAAAGATAATTACAAAAATTAGATACTGCTGCCATCTATCGGAGATAAAAAGGAAAATCTGGTTCTTTCTCCACAATTCTTTATCCGTTATTCTTATACATTGAAAATCTTTTGTTATATAAGAATTTGTTTAAACGTAAAATATGAAGGGTAAAAGTTTACATACTTATTTACATTATGCTTATTTAAATAATAATTTAAATATTTTCAAAATTTCCTAGATATAAATTAGGAAGAACAATAAATAAATGATAATAAATTATTTTCCTAATAGCATAATTACACGAGAGATATATAATGTAAAATGCTTCATTAGATTCATAATTTAATAACCAATAAAAAGGAGAAAAAACTTTGATCTAATGAATTTTGAGTTGAACAGTATCAGAAAAAATACAGCTTTATAATGTATATTATTAATTTTTATTAATTATTATATTTATGACTACGGACCTGAATGGCGGAGTCGCTAGCGCTCTGGAGCTCGGTGCCGTAGGTTTCGCGTTCGACGGCGGTGCCATGGATGTTTGTAGTGGTTCGGAATCCACTTTAAACTGTAAGTCCCAGTCTAGTATGACCGTTGGGCATAGGGCTCCCAACCCTACCCCGTAAAACGAATTCCATATTTCTCTGTTAGTAGACAGACGGACTTGGCCCACCATGGGGCTGTTGCG
This sequence comes from Caerostris extrusa, assembly GCA_021605095.1. NCBI lineage: Eukaryota > Metazoa > Arthropoda > Arachnida > Araneae > Araneidae > Caerostris > Caerostris extrusa. The sequence goes on along the minus strand of BPLR01012719.1, from coordinate 78,930 downwards.
CCAATAAAGATAATGGTTTATGACTGCTTTAATTGTAATTATTTGCTTTTAAAATGGACAAAGGTTGTTATCAACAGTTTCTTAATAAAGTTGTTGCAAGAAAACTGAAAGAGGAATCAATGAAATTCGGTACAGAAGAAAAAGCTGATTATAAAGAGTTTGAATTGTTATCAAGAGGCTTAATATATCCACCGAATAAAAAGAAGGAAACGAATATCAAGTACAAGAAAAAAAGTTAAATTAAAAACAAGTAATATAAAAAAAAAAATTTAAATCAATTCCTACTATATTGCAAAAAGTCCTTTATAAATAATTTTCATTCATTTTTTAAGTTTATGTGGCGCCATCTATTGGTAGATTTATGCAACTAAAATCTAAAATAAAATAAAATTAATTAATTAAATTTAATTAATGGATTAATATTTGAAAAAACTATATTAACATCCAGTGTCATCCACTACAAGTTCAAAGAAAATGAATTTAAACTTGAGTGGATGAATAAAAAGTATTTTATGAACGATTGAAAATTTGAACAAGATATATATAGGGAGAGAGTGAGCTAATAGAAGGAATTGAATCATTTATTGCAGAAAGATCGAAAGAAGAAGGTCAAAACAAACAAATTTGTAAATAAGGATAAATATATTCAACCAAGCAGGTTTCATCTAAATTGAAAAACCAAATTAAAGAACCAGTTATAATTTATTTACTGCGAATTCATAAAAAATTGTTATAAACTCATTAAATAACAACATTTCGGGAAATTAGGATCGTTTTTTTTTTCTTTCTAATGCAGCTGGCAAACGCTGCACAGACGTTACTCACTTTGCATTACCCAGGGGCGCGTGTAACTTGAAGATAGGCCACGGACGCGGAGTAACAATGCCCCCGCAACATTCTACGATCCTATTAGACCGGGACTATGGTTTAAAGTGGATTCTGAACCACTACAAACATCCATGGCACCGCCGGGACTCAAACCCGAAACCCGTGGTACCGAGCGCCAGAGCGCTAGCCACTCGGCCATTCAGGCCCCGAAATTAGGATTGTGAAATCTCTGCTAATAGGATTTTACAGATGAAATTACAGAATAATAAATTAAAATAAATTACAGAATAGTTAATGAAATTTACAGAATAATAAACAAACAGTTCTTGCACATCTAAACATAAAAGAAAATAATTGGCACAATGCACAAAATGAACAAAATTGCGCAAAATAGAAACATACCAAAACACTTAAGATTTTTTTTTAATTGAACAAATGATTTGTGTGTGTGTGTGTGTGTGTGTGAAAAATAAATAACATGAGTTATGTTTAATTTCTAATACGATTTTATTTATCTACTATTTAGAGCAACATAACATTACATAATACAATAAAAATTAATTGACACTAAATCAGAAAATAAAATCCTATTGTTCTAATAGTTAAATTTGAGTATCAACATTTTTGTATTAAAAAAATCTTTATGCGCCAGATTTTTCCCTTTTACAATTCATTTAAATGGCACTCTTACTAACAACATTCAGGAAATAATTTCCAAAGAATTACTTTTCATATCACTCGGAAGCTTTTTGTGAGTGAAAATATATTTCAAAATAGCGTAGCAATGAATAATTGGTAATTAATGTAACCCTTCTTCTTCTTCTTCATTGGCGCAACAGCCCAATGGAGGGGGGCGAGGCCGTCTGCCTACTGGCAGATTCCGAAACATGAGATGTATTATTTTTATGAGGTAGGATTATCAGCCCTAAGCCCAACAATTATATTAAACCGGTACCTAATGTTTAAAAGGAATTCGAACAACTACACACATCCATGGCACTGCCGGGACCCGAAGCCGAAACCTTTGGCAACGAGAGCCAGAGCGCAAGTGTGTGTGTGTGTGTGTGTGTGTGTGTGGGTGGGTGTACTTCATGACATGTTAAATAACAAGAGGTTGTCCAGGCTTGCTCTGTAAAAAAAGTTAAAATTATGAAGCCTTATAAAATAAATTTTAAAAAAATAAAGTGGTTTGATTAAATATTGCGTAAATAGATATTACTAAAACGGTTTTTCATTTTATTTTTATTTTTAGAAATATTTTAATGTGTAAATGGTAATAACAGAAATAGCAGAATTAGTTCCAAGCAAAAAGCAATAAAAACATATAAGAAAAACACATAAAAAACACACTTATAAAAAAACACATTATTACGCTATTAAATAGTTATATATTTTTAAAACATGTCTCAGCACCGAATGTGCGCGTCTCTTAATTTTTTCCGGGGTACTAATTGCATGACAATGAATCCTCCAGGAAAGTAAGATAGAAGAATGCTCAAAATAAACTCTAATAGAAACAGACAATGTTACTCGAAGAAAGAATTATCCAAATTGGCGAAAATCAATAGATGTTATTTATACATTTATAAACGACAAGGAAAATTCAGAGGAATTTTCTATTCAGGATATGCAAATGCATATAACGAAGGCGTTGGCTGATTTGGCGCTTATGTAACTTACTATGGCATTGAATCTTAGAATAGAATAATGTCTTCTAGAAGGATTTTTTTCCAAATATTTTTTAACTATCGATTCAAATTAAAAAGAATCACATTTTCAAAGTGTTTAATTATCAGACCCAAACATGCACCATTTGAAAGAGATTTTGTTATGTATATGTGCAAAAGGTTTTTGATAAGATAGAAAACAACGAATAGAAATGGTTATCGTGGGCCACCATATTTTATCTTGTTGGTAGGCAAGTCAAGAGTTGAAGTGGAAGGAAGGGTAATACCAGAAGTACAATGTCGTCGAAATAAGGCCTTGCCATAAAAGTGTCACTGATGGTAACTAAAGTAATTCGACTATAAAATGGAGTGGTTGCAGGATTGTGGGATGAATGACATTTAAATTTGTATCCAAAAATATCATAGGCATCTTCAGACTGGTCTAATCAATTTATGGGAACTCATTTGGATGAAAATTCATGGCTGAAAACAAATCCATTTCAATCAGTAATGTTCCAGAGGGAAAACAGCCCCACACCTCATTTGTAGATGAGCAGAGATAAAAGACAGGGTATGCATACAAGAAAGATAGGCAAGGCTGATCTGATTTCGATCGATATTCGATCCTAAATCGGTTTGCAATAGTTCTTGTTGTCACTAGTGTTCCAGGGTGCACGTAAGTATGTTTATATCAGACAGCAAACGAGATTAGATCGTTTGTTGGAATACAAGTCAAGGATGGGGTGGAAGAGAAGTAGCATTTCGTCGAAGTACAGCCTATTGTAAAAGTGTGACGAAAAGTTACATTTAAATTTGTATTCCTCGATATCACAGACATCTTCAGACTGGTAAATGAAAGTTATCGGCACCTCATTTGGGCTAAAATTCTTGACTGAAAACAAATCCACTTCAGTTATTAAGGTTTACGAGAGGAAAGTACAGTGATACAAAGATGAAGGACATGATATGTAGAAAGACGTTCACGAGTGAACCAATTTCATTCTCTAAATCAATGTCCAATGGTGCTTGTCGTCACTAGTGGCCCAGTAGATGTTTATAATGACAAACCAGTTACTGTGAGAGCCCTCTGTTGTCTGTCTAAACCGACCACTGTCTTCTTGGCATTGTGTTCTATTTTGATTCAAGCATTTCTGCAAACATCATCGTATAGCGACCCAAATGTCAAACACTTATTGGTATTGGCCACTTTGCTGCCCTACAAATCAATTATTCGTCCTCTTCCAGATGGCCTTGAGTTGTGCTATGCCTTATATTTTAAATTTTCTTCACACCATCTAGGTATTCAATTCTGATTCTTTGGTGTTAAAGCTATCCCTTCAGTGATCACAGAAATATAATTATTTACATGTTGGAACTAAAAGTATTTGCATACTGAATTTATTTATATTCAAGAAACTCCTCACAATAAATCTTTTATTTTTGTCTGCATTAAAATGTATTTGCTTGATTTTAATTTGATCGGTTAAAAAGAAGAGTTTGGAGACAGGGTCATCTATTGAACTTTGGAATTAGCACGTACAAGATACCCACGGGGATTAGTTATGCTACTGTATCCAAAAATAAGACCACAAATATGTATTCTAAAAGTAACATGATGTCTGATGTATACAATCAAGAGTTTGCAAATATATTAATAATTTTAAGGAAATATTTCGACGAAGAATTACTACTGTGTCTAAAAAGTAAGACCAATTTTCAATTTAAAATTCCCGAAGTTCATGGAATTCCAATTTTTTTTTTTTTTTTTAGGTTGCTGGCCTTGATATCTGTGCGAAATTTGGCGTCAAAATATTCATTAGTGTTTGAGTTAAGCTTGGCTATGTGAGACGCTAAAACTGATTCCAGCGATTTTTGAAATGTCGGAATTAATTGAGCAAAGAACTTGCATTCAATTTTGTTTGCGGAAACGCATAGAATATTTCAGACGGCATTCGGTGAGCATTCCTATATTGGAAAGAAATTTTTAGAAGTGGTATAAGCAGTTCAAAGAAGGTAGAGAACGCGTTGAAGACGAAGAAGCGCTCTGGTCGACACTCAACCTCAAAAGACGAATCAACCCCAAAAAATCAAATTTTTGTTTTTTTTAAAACCGTCAATTTACAATTAGAGACTTTGATGATGATGTTGGAATTTCAAAGGATCGGTTAATTCCATTTGGGCCTCAAACGCGTGAAATATCGACTGGTACCGAAAACACTAAATGCGTCAGCTCACACTGCATTGATTCTTCGGGACTTTTTCGCCAAAAATTAAACCCATATCAATCTACAACCACCGTATTCACACCATGCTACTTCTGGATATTCCCTAAACTCAAAAAAAACCACTCTGGGGACACCATTATGAATCGAATGAAGAGATTCAACGTGAATCACTTCGCGGTTTGAAGGCCATCCCGGCTAATAACTTTTCAGCAAGCGAGGATTGGAAAAGAAGTTGGCAAAAGTGCATTGTGTCCGGAGGGGATTACTTTGAAGGCGATGAAATAAATTTGGAAGAATAAATAAAAAGAGTTGTTGAAAAAAAAAAAATATTTTTTTGTGCACAGTAGTAGTACCAAAGCACCCTAGTCATTAAAAAATCGATACCTTAAGAAAGTATAATGTTTTTATATGATGATGCTTATTTCATTTCTTAAGAGTAATGAAATTTAATGCGAGGCATAATTCAGGATATACCAATATAGGGATGAATAATATTCAAAATACATTAGAGAATAATGATCTCAGGAAGCAGGTAAGAAAATATTTCAGCTTCCTTAATTATGATGTCATTTGTCTTTCGAAGTTATACAAATTATATACAAAAATGTTTTCAGATGTCACACTTAGAATATTGTATCTTTTCCTGTTCCGAATGAACAAATATTTACTTTTGCTGCATTCTTCTTCATTTGAATAAGTTTCATATCATTCAGAGTATACTAAAGTAAGTAAGTTTTTAGTTTTATAGATATAATAGTAAGTTTTTAGTTTTTATTTATTTATTTATTTATTTTTTTACAATTATGAAATCTTATAACTTTAAAATATTATTTCTAAATTTCTTTTTTATTTAAATACTTTTTAGAACTATATTCATATTTATTAAAATTTAAGTAAATAAGAAATGAGTTGAGTTTCTTATTTTTTAATACTCTAAATGTGCTAACAAAACAACAAGAAATAAATCGATCCTAAGGTGCAAATGTTTTGTAATTTTATTTTTGTATTGAAATTTTATAATAAGTAATTAAAGATACTAAATAAACACCTCTGTTTCCATTTCCCCAGGATTATTGTTGAAACTTTTAAAAACTCTTATACATGCACCTACTAAAATATGGAATTTCAAAGCCTATAAGCATTGCTTAGCAGTCATCTTTATTTTTCTATTGAAGATACATAAATCTAATTTTACGAACAACAACAAAAAACTAGGATATAAATTTTACTGATTTATGTAAATTCATTGTACAGCTATAATTTTGGCAAAACTAACAATGTGATTTAAGATTTAGATTCTTTAATGTACTTTTCGAAGAAGTTCTCTCTATCTCTTAGTAAAGAGTTCTACCATCATGCCTAAATCAAAATTCTGAAATATTTGTTTTTCCACATATACATATAGACACATTCGCTTTACTTACATATTTTTGCTATTTTAAATATTTATGTAATAAAATTCACAGTTCAAAATTTACATTTTTTTTTTTTTAACCTTGCTGAATTAAAAATTACAATTTTCTCATATTGGAATATCGTCAAGTATCTGAGCTTAAATTTATAACCTTTGAATCCTTATAAAAATGTATTTAGTCAATCGTTTTCTCTTATTATTTATGTAATCGCTTACCCTACAATAGTTTATTATTGACTAGCCCCCTCTAATAACTTAATAGTTTATTAGACTGATTTAATAGTTAAATGTTTATTTAAAAATAGTTTAATTATTGTTTTCTCTTTTTTAATCCATAGCTGACTTTACGTAAAATTAAGAATAATGATAAATTAACATGAAATAAAGGTGACTTAAACTGCAGAAATTTTGAATTTTATATTTTTTTGCATTCAAATTATTCATCAAACATTAAAATGCAATTAAGTAAATACCTTTGTTCTCATTTTCGCATCACAGGAATTTTTTTAAACTTTTTAAAACAGTTATAATCGATCCATTTTTGTTATAATCTAAACTGTTCTCTATCTTTTGTAAAACTTAATTGCTGTATAATATAAAAGAAAAAAAAATGAATTGTTTAATTCATGTGACTTTAATAAACATTATTTGTATCCATTATTAATGTAACAACTCTTATTAAATATATTTTTAATATTTGAAGAAATTGCAATGCGAAATGAATAATAATAATTAATAATAATTTTAGTTAAAGCATCTTCAAAAGTGCAATGCAACAATTCTTCATATATTATTATTATTATTGTTACTATTAACAACAATTATCCATTCTTCATGCAACAATTCTTATTAAATATATTTTTAATTTTTGAATAAATTGCAATATGAAATTACTAATCTAATTTTAATATTAACTTAATAATAATATTTTTAGGTAAAGCATCTTCAAAAGTGCTTTATACAACAATTCTTCTTCATATATTATTATTATTATTATTGTTACTAAAAACAACAACAATTATCCATTCTTCATGCAACAATTCTTATTAAATATATTTTTAATTTTTGAATAAATTGCAATATGAAATTACTAATCTAATTGATAATATTAACTTTCATAATAATATTTTTACTGTAAAGCATCTTCAAAAGTGCTTATGCAACAATTCTTCTTCATATATTATTATTATTATTATTGTTACTAAAACAACAACAATTATCCATTCTTCATGCAACAATTCTTATTAAATATATTTTTAATTTTTTGAATAAATTGCAATATGAAATTACTAATCTAATTAATAATATTAACTGATTAATAATAATTTTAGGTAAAACATCCTGAAAAATGCTTTATCAATGAAACAATTCTTTTATTATTATTACTATTATTAAATCATTCCTCATGCAACAATTCTTATTCAAAATATTTTTAATTTTTTAATAAATTTCAATATGAAATTAATAATACTAATTTTAGGTAAAGCATCCTGCAAAATGGTGTTGAGTGAAGTCTATGATTATATATCTCTATCAGGTAAGTTTTCTTTATATTTAAATTTAATATCCTAAAAAAATAACAGTATCATATTCATTTTAAGAAAATCTTTTAATATTTGTTATTTAAAAGAATAATGTTTTAATATAATATGTATTAACATTCATGTATCAGGTAAATCACTTATGACTGTAAAACTGGAACAGCTTGTGCTTTTGGAAAAGAAAATTTTTATTTATACATACTGCATTTTACCGCAGTCCCTGATGGACGAGGGACTAGTGCTCGGTACCATAGGCAATGGATGTTTGTAGCATTTTGGAATCCACTTTAAACCATAAGTTCCGGTATAATATAGTGTAGAGCGTAGAGCTGACAATCCTATCCTTAAAAATAAAATATCTCCTGTTTATATCTTCCAGTAGTTAATGACCATTCCAGAAAAACTAAATTAGTTAAAATGTTTCTCACATTCTTCAAGATTATTTGCAAAGTACTTTTAAAAAAAAATTGTTTCCTATCAATGTATATTCTTGTTCTTCTCGGGAAAGGAAAAATTATTATACAAAAAAATGGAACTGCATTTATAAGGTGATTTCAACATGTTAAAATTTATTGAATTCGTAAAGATATTTAATAGAAACTGGTATAACATAATCTTTCAGGTAACACAGTTAATTATGATTTTTTAATTTATTGGAAAAGAGAACAGTTATATGAAAAAAAATCATACAACTGCATTTTTATCGTTTGGGCTTTTCCAAGAGATCTGGCAGAAATCAACTTAATTATTTAGATGCCACATTGACAATTTTTTCTAATTTGCAGTAATAAAATATGAGTGTAGTATTTAAAAAATGTGTATTAACCATTGATGCTTCCTGAACAATACTAATTTTGCTATATATATCTTATTCCAGTAGTTAATGTCCATTCCAGAACAATTGAAAATTTTAAAAGTTTCTCATGTGCATATAAATATATAGTAGGAGAAATGTAGATTTATTATAAAAAAATATGTTTACAATTTCAACAATAATATATTCTTGTTCCTGCAGTATTTGAATTTTTTATTTTCTTCTTCAATACAAAAGCATTTTGTTTAATGGTGATTTCAATCATTTCATAAATATGTTTACAATTTCAAAATAGAATATATTCTTGTTCTTGCATATTTGAATTTTTAATTTATTTCGCCAATAAACAAGTAGATATGAAAAAAAATTTAAGTCACTTCCTACTTTTTGTTGAAATTTTCCTCTTGCATCTGGCGCCATCTATTGGTAGATAAATGCAACTTAAATCTAAAAAAACTTAAATTAATTTTTTAATTAATGAATTAATATTTGAAAAGTATTAACATCAAGTGTCATCCACTACAAGTTCAAAAAAATGTATTTGAACTTGAATGGTTAAATAAAAAGTATTTTCTTAACGATTGAAAATTTGAACAAAATATATATAATTTGCTTAGTAGGAATTGAAAAAGATTTATTAATGGTTATTTTATCACTTCATAAATATTTTAATTTTAAAATAGAAAAATATATTCTTGTTCCTACATATTTGATTTTTTAATTTGCTTTATCAATACGAATAGATTCAATAATGGTGATTTCCATGACTTCATAAATATTTTAATTTTAAAATAGAAGAATATAGTCTTGTTCCTGCATATTTGATTTTTTAATTTGCTTCATCAATACGAATAGATTCAATAATGGGGATTTCCATAACTTCATAAATATTTTAATTTTAAAATAGAAGAATATATTCTTGTTCCTGCATATTTGATTTTTTAATTTGCTTCATCAATACGAATAGATTCAATAATGGTGATTTCCATAACTTCATAAATATTTTAATTTTTAAATAGAAGAATATAGTTGTTGTTTTTATTTATGATGAAATTCCTTAGGGGCGTTCCACATATTTACCATTCCATTTTTTTTTTCTTAGATATAGATGAGGAACACCTTCTTAAAAATCCCAGAATTGTAACTTCAATTGTTGGTGCCTACCTTCTGTTTGTAACTTGGATTGGGCCTGCGTTTATGATGTCTCGAAAGCCGTATAATCTCAGAATAATTCTAATAATTTATAATTTTTTTCAGTCAGCAGTCAATGCCTACGTTACTTATGAAGTAAGTCTAAGCACTGATTTATTTCACTTTTAAAATAATTGAAACAAAACGTTATATAAATAAGGTCGGGCTGTGTTGTCTAAGGGTTAATTTGAAAAAAAAATGGAGAAACAGGATGTTTCTTTTGGCCAACAGCCATTTAATGAAGCACACTATTAATTACAGCTATTTACATTGATCATTAATTCTTACAAACATATTCATCATCCTCTACCTCTTCTCATCTGCAGAGATTTGTCCCTTTCTCCTGGGGTCAAAGTTCATAGTTCCATACTCCCCGGCATGGTGAAATGACTCTGTCATCGACACATAACCGCATTGTGTCGCCGCCTGCCGATTAGCAGACAAACAAATCTTGAATATATATATTGTAATGAGGGATATTCAAAGCTTTAATGCAGCTTGTTGAATAGATTTCTCCTTAAGCAAAGAGAAAAATTAAGCATTATAAAAACGAACAATGAAACAAGAAATTAATTATATTTTAATTAATGAATTAAGTAAAATAAATTTTCACATTTTCTCACATTTTACGAGATGTATATGCTTATCTTTTGTACCTTTGTGTACTTTTTTGTCACCTTCTACTTCATAAAATTGAGAAATAGCCGTGATTGTTGTCAAGATTCAAGTAAAAAATATTGAAATTACTGAGCTAATACTAATTATATTTAATTTATCAGTATCAAAATTATTATACTGACTGAATGCTTTTTGTAAATAAAAGGAATTTTGGTCTAAATCTTCATGATAGAATCTTTGGATATATCTGTGCCTAGGTTCAGTAAAATTAAAATAAAATTATTGTAAAAAATTATATTAAGATCACCTACCAAAAATTAGATATTTATGTAGTGATTTGTAAAAGTTATCAGATTAGTTAAAAATACAAGTGCCAATAATAAATTTTATAATAAACTGCACACATCAGAAATGCAGTACTAATTTAATTGATTTGTTAAAAATAGAAACATAAATAGAATTATTCTAAATTAATTTTCTACATTATCATTTTAGTATATTAATAATAAGTGTTATAACAAATTGCACACATCACAGAAGCCTGCAATTTATTATAAAAATTTAATCGATAATTAAAAGGAGAAACAGAAATAGAATTTTTCTAGATTAACTTTCTACGTTATCATTTTAGTATGTATTCTTGGTGAATTTAGGCACTTATACAATGTTTATTTATAGTCTACCACATTTTTAATAATTAAATTGTCATTACTCAGTGGTGAGGATGAAAAGGAGAGAGCACAACGTTCTTGTACGACATTTATTACTCAACTGAAAAACGATGCATGAAGGAAAACACTTGACAAACAAAAAAGCGCCCTCTTACGGAGAACGAAATATTACATAAGGAATGTAAATATGGTTACGGTCTGAACATTCAGAGCTATCTGCAACTCAATCTAAGAATCAGAATAGCTGTGGACTTAATAAGGGCGGGAGGCTAATTGCTAAAAGAAATTGCCTCTAAAAATAAAGCAAAGGGAAGAATATATGGCGTTTTGTAATGGTTAAAGATTTTTAATATCATTGACTTATAGTGGTAAAACGGAGCTGAAGAATTACTTTTAATTCAGCGTTCATATCAAATGTACCTGCCATTCTAAGGCATCAAGAATCACACGCAACTTTCTGTGACGTTTTTTCATCGTATAATAACTCATATCCAATCTCTAAACTCCACGGATACGGTTACCCTCAATTACGGTCACGGTTACTGGCAACTTTGCCTTCTGTGTGATCAATGATCTTAGTTTATATGTAAATAATTGTTTCCAGGTAGAACAGCACTGTATTTAAGTGTCGTAAGAGGTAAAAACATCAAAAATCTCCCACCAGTATGACATCGACTAAAATAACTTCTCGTTTTTTCAATTCCTTCTATTAGCTCACACTCTCCCTATATATATCTTGTTCAAAGTTCCAATCGTTAATAAAATACTTTTTATTCATCCACTCAAGTTCAAACACATTTTTTTTAACTTGTAGTGGATGACACTTGATGTTAATACAGTTCTTTCAAATATTAATTCAGTAATTAAATTTAATTAATCAATTTTAGTTTTTTTTTTAGATCTAAGTTGCATATATCTGCCAATAGATGGCGCCAGATAAACTTAAAAAAAAAATAAATAAAAATTATTTATAAAGGACTTTCTGCAATATAGTGAAAAAAAAAAAGGAAGGAATTGACTTTACATTTTTTTTTTTTTTTTTTTTTTCACATTATTTGTTAAAACAGTGTTTACACCAACTCCGCCCTTATTATTCTAACTATAGGCGTATATTGCCACTGAGCCACGAGTCGGGCACGTAGGCGATGTAATGTTCATAATCGAGCATAATCCATAACCATGACTTCCAGAAATATTTATTTCCTTTAAATGTTTGTATTCAGACCTGTAGAAGAGACATTTTTATTCAACATTTTCCTTCATTTCATACATATTATCTGCCACTTACGTTTCGTGTCATCGACTTTTTTAACCTTTCCTTTCTAAAAACTTCCTTGCTTCCTTTATTAGTCTTAAAAATTTTGTGCTCTTCTGGTTATAAGATAAAGCTACACATGGCGCTGAGTAGTGTCTGTTTAATTATGATCATCAGTCATTAACTTTTATTTCCTGATCCTTTAATAAAATGAATATTAAAAAAAAAATCCTCACAAACTTTTGTTTTTATTTAGGCATTTTCAGACATATACACTTACTGGCCTATACGCTGCACAATTAAGGGAGAGTCCATATTTACCTGTAATTCTTAAGGTAAATATTTTGTTTAGATGATTATTAAAATGACGTATCAGTTGAACATTGTTAAAAAGATGATAATAATATAAAGATGATTATTAAAATGAATGTTAAATGACATATTAATTAAGTTAAGAATAATTTATCATTTTAATAATCATTTTATAGCATTTTAAGCAAATAATCTTTAGTATAGCACATAGTACTAAAAATATAAGTACTAAATAATCTTTTTTTTTTTATTTATATTATCTTTTTTTATTTATATTATTTGCAGATATTTTCATTTCTGTACATCAGACGATGCCTAACAATTTTTTGTAGATTAGTACTAAATATATAGTACTAAATAATCTTTTTTTATTTATATTATCTTTTTTATTTATATTATTTGCAGATATTTTCATTTTTTCATTTCACATATTATTTGCAAAATGTATGTAATTTCAATCAGTAAGATAAAAATACAACTTTTTTTATATCTGATTTATTAACAAATTAAAATAAATTTATAAAAATTTTGAACAAATATTTAATGTAAAATTATTTATTGTGTTTCTTACTATTCTTGACCATATAAGTAAGTTTATAATTTAAAAATTAATAGATAATTATTCCCAGAAGTCAATTATTTGAAGAAAAATAAAATACTTTATGTATTTTATTTATTTGCATAAAAAATAATAATTGAATGGGTTTTAATAAACAACATGGCTCCCGCTAGCTGTAATGCAATCTTCACATATCCTGGCGATTAGTATGTTGAACAACCTAGTTGTAAGCAAAGACCATATACAGAGCCTACTTTGCTCCAAATCTTTTAAAGGACTTATAAAAAGACCGAGAACAACCACATGTTTTCTGCCTAATCCTGAAATTACTATAGTATTATAGGTTATGAATGAAGTTGGCTAATCTGTTAGTGCAATATCTTGATATCAAGATATCTGTTATGAAGATTAGGTTAGCTATAGGGGGTTATTATCCTTTATGAGGAAGTCAGGACCTATTGTACTAACATTTGGTCTTACATAAGAATAAAGGAATATGTTTGGATATTTTCTCCTACATCTTAAAATCGTAATTCCATGTCCTTCATGACTGTACCTTTCAAAAAAGTATGAATCAAAGTTCAAAGTATCATAGTATTCAAAGTATTCAAAGTATCTCATCGAAAATTTTGTTCTCTTTAGATAATACGAACTGAATACAACAAAAAAACCTGGACATTGCTAGAAAAATGCAGACCTCCATTGTTGTATGGTCGAATTGACGTGCTGTTTTGTCCAAAGCAAGCCAGCATTTCTCCACTGTTCAGTTTAGTTATGCCTAACTTTCCTCAACGTCTTCTTGCAAAAAAAACTTGTAAAGAAATCTTTTTTGAGCTGCAATTCCATGTTTTCTTATCTGAGATTTGACAAAATCACATGCGACGAACTGGGATACATAAAATATACATTTTAGATATATTTAAAATAGACAGGTCTGGGACAGATATCCTTTAATTTTTGAATTGTACCTGATCTGAAATTCTTTGGATCACACTGAGAAAAACCATTAAGTCTTTTAAAAGTTTGATATAATCTCATTTTATCCACCAAAAATCCGCCATTTTGAAGAATCGGGCAAATGATTTCCTCTTAGAGTCTCACAAATATATTCGCGCCAATGCTAAAATTTAAGAAACAATTATTAGAAAAATTTGAAATTTCTGAAGTTAGATATTTAAAATTTATCTTGCTAAATTTTCTGAAGTTCGCAATAGTTATAAAAGTTTTAGATACAATTTTTCCATTTGATTTTATTCAAGTTACTTATAATCCTTCATATACATATTTGCATTCACTTTTTAATGAAGAGTGTCAAATTCCTAGTCGTACTTTTTACTTTTGTAGGCCAGTGCTTTAATAATAATGTCCAAAATTGCATATGACGAATACAAAATTTAATATTCAATGTGGTAACGAACTTGAAGTATGGCACAGAGAATCTCAGCTTTAAAAGGAACTATCAAAATAGTCTAATCTACGAAAATTGTTAGGCATCGTCTGATGTACAGAAATGAAAATATCTGCAAATAATATTTTTTAATTTTATAACACTTGTTTAGCATTTTATATGGTAGCTTGTTTCCATCTTCTAAATGTTGGATTTGACTCTGTGGTACTCCTTAAACTATATATTTATAATATATTTCAGCCTTTAGTCCAGCAATAACTGTTACAATGTTGAAAGCATCGAAATACTTGTGTCTCTTTATTGTCGAAAAATATCTATCCCTCTCTCTATATATATATATTTGTGTGGGGAGGGGGTGCTGATGATCGAGTGACTAGCTCTCTGGCCCTCGGTGCCCCAGGTTTCGCCTAAGTGTCTCCACGGTGGTTCCACGGTTGTTTGTAGTGGTTCGAAAATCACTCTAAAGGCTCGTTTCCACCGAGGCGAGAGGCGGCGACTCGACATGCGGCAGGGAAGAAACTTTTTCGCCCCGTTCACAGCGAAACGTCAGAGATCGCTTTTACGCCTAGTGAAGTTCCGCTTCGAGTTGAAAGTTGGTCAACTTGAAGCGGTGGATTCCAAACCGGTTTCAGGCGAATGCGATGAGACTAGTGATTGGACAACGCTTCACGCTTCAATGCCTCACTCCTGGGTGGGAAGGAGTCTTGAGTGTCCCGGCTTGTAGTGGTTCGGAAACCACTCTAAACCGTAGGTCCCGGTCTAATATGATTGTAGAGCTTTGAACGTAGAGTCGATAACTTTACCCCTTAAAAAGAAAAGCATCTATCTTGTAATCTGCCTTGTTCCACCATAGTGCATATATATAATATATATTATATATAATATATATTATACATATATATATGTGTGTGTGTGTGTGTGTGTGTTTGTGTGAGAGAGTTTTCCTGTATGTCACATGTTCAATTGATTATGACCAACATGTGACGTAAATGACTGAGAGAAAGGATAGTCACCTTTATAAGGCGAAAAAGATTTTTGATTTTCATATCACCGTTTAAAAGGTACAAAAAAAATATATGAATATTTAAATATGAGATGTAATAAAGGACCTCAATGATAAAAGAGTCTCATTTCACTGGTTTATTATACAACCAAGAATTGTAATATCTTATCCTGGATGCATGCCTTCGTAACAGAGATTCTTGCATTACTGTGATATAAGTATACCATGCTGAAAAATGTTTAAAATTTTGCAATAAGAAATTTTTCTTTATGCCTTTTCGATTTCCAGCGATAATCTCCGAAATTTTGTCATTCGCAGTACTGATATTAAAGATTGGGCGTAGTTGTTTCATTATGCCATTATATAATTTGCATAATTGTATTTCTCCGCATTCGCAGAGCGGCCTGATGGCTAACTAGCTAGCGCTCTGGCCTTTGATATCACAGGCTTCATGTTCGAATTCTGGCGGTGGCATGGATGTTTGTTAGTTGTTCGGAATCCACGTTAAACCGTAGGTCCCAGTCTAATTAGCCTGACGTGTGCACAAAATGGCCATAGAGTGACAAATCAAACCACATTCGCAGGACAAAATAATTTTCCTATGCAGCTTGTTTGTATAAATAAGTGAAATCGTGACAAGTTCAAGCATGTATGTTATACATTTATATATATTTTCCTTTTTCAGTCAAGTCTGAGATATTTTTGGGTTTATTATTTGCTGAAATTTGTAGATCTCCTAGATACGGTAAGAAAATATACTTTTACAAAATTGAAAAATTAATTAATTTTATTCAAATATAAAAATAATAAAAGATATATTAATAATGTTTATATTAGAAATTGCATTAGGTGGTTGACACAAAAATTTTAAATGAAAAATGAATTTTCTATAAATTTTTAACATAATTTTGTAGCAAACTTTTCATTGTTCAAAGCTTACTATGAATTAATATTTTTTATTTTATTATTATTTATTAAAAATGTTTCATGACTTTCTGTATAAGTTTAAGCATTTCTTTCTGTCATGAATTATTGATGAAATATCATAAATGAATGTAAATTATTGATGAAATATCCTTAATGAATGTGAATTATTGATAAAATATCATTAATGAATATGAATTATTGATGAAATATCATTAATTATAATAAAGTGAAATACATTTTCAATGGAGATTTAAGCTTTTATTTGACTGGTAATTATTAAACAAATCAAATTATTTGATAACAAAATTTCTAATAAAGTTTAGTGCCTTTTTTTGTAAAATTTTAAAGATTGTATTTAAATATTACAGCTTTAATTTTACTTAGGCAAATATTATATTTATTTTAACTTTTTATTTTAATTACATGTACTTACAATTTATAAATCATACCATTTTATGAACTGCTTTCATATTTATATGCTTCCTAGGTTTTCTTCGTACTGAGGAAAAAGGATAATCAGATTACATTTTTGCATGTCGTGCATCATTCTGGATTATGTATTATATTTAGTTTGGGCTTTCATCATGTGAAAGATGCTAAAGGTAATTTATTTATATATTTTATCAAAGTTTTTTTTACATGTAATGACCAATTCAAGATGTTTTTAGAATCCCATGAGTTTAATATTTCCTTGTTATGGATTTATATCTCTAAAGTTAATATTTGTGTGTATTTCCTTTATTGTATATATAGTTGTCGTTGCTTATCCCCTTGATCTAGAATCCTAAACCGAGTCCAGTAGATCTTTCTGCATCAATAGATCGCAAACGGTCCTCCCCCTCATTCAACAGTTGCCTCACAGAGGCACCAATACAATCGATGAGATGAGAGGGATACGCGATAGCCGAACAATGACAAAGGGTAAATATTTTCTCGTCTCCATTGAAGTTCAAACTCTTAGTGTGGCCAGTCCTTAGTCTAGCTAAAGCCGTTTGAGCAGATATAGGACAGGAGCACTGCAAGGACATACCAGGATATTTAGCGGCGTACCATGCAAGAATTGGTGGCGCCCTCAAAGTCAGGGAATGAACCTCTGAATCTAACAGATTGGATGAAGAAGCTTTGGGAAGTTCGCAACCTTCCCTAGCGAGCAGATCAGCAATTTCATTTCCATAGATGCCCATATGGAGGGAATCCACTACAAGCACACCGATCCGATCTAGTCCACAACAGCTAGTTTAGAAACGATATCCTGCTCCAATTGATCCAGGATGCTTGGCCAATCCTTCAAATACTGTATTGAGCTCTTACTATCAGTCAGAATCCAAACATCAGGCACTATGTCTAAAGCTAGGTTCAGAGCTTCGTTTATAGCAATTAATTTTGATCATATTGAATATCAATATTGATCATATTGTATGTCAATATTGATCATTATTGTATACGTTTGTGTTGCTATATTGCCAAATATTTTTATAATATCGGTTAAACCATTCAGCGTTGTGAGGTTGTAGTTGATAATTTTTGTATACCAAAATCATTACTGCATTGAAAAATTCCGTAACATACGATAAGATATAGCATACTTATTGTAAATGCGCAAATGACGAAACTTCATATAACACTCAGCTGACATTATGATTGAATTATTGATAACTTAATATTGTATGATACTATCTAAATTGAATATTTTAATGAAATAATTGGTGCTCGAAATAGGAAAAGGCTTAGTTTCTTGTGTGTGTGAATAGGCGTGTTAGAAATTGTGTCATTATCAGTTAATTAAGTAGTGATAAATGAATGTGTAGAACATCAATTATCATATATCCATATATACATTATAGGATGTACATGTATTCATGCCTAGGTTATACATGTATATGATATACATAATTCATGTATACATACATGTAAATTCATGTGTACATACACGTGTAGGATGTACTTACATTACTGTCTGAGCATATGTTTACGGGGGTTTATCTGCTAATATGTAATTTATGGGAATATATATATATATATATATTCTAATGCAGCTGGCAAATAGACCGTGATCTTTCGCCATAACGGCTGCACCTATGTTACTCACTTTGCATTACCCAGGGGGCGCGTGTAACTTGATGGTAAGCCACGGAGTAACGCGGGAGACCCCGCAACGCTCTACGATCCTATTAGGACCGGGACCTGCAGCTTAAAGTGGATTCCGAACCACTACAAACACCCATGGCAAAGCCGGGATTCAAACCCGATACCTGTGGTACCGAAAGCCAGAGCGCTAGCCATTCGGCCATCAGGCCCCATCTATGGGAATATAACTGCATTTATTAGATTACTAAAGAATGAAAGAGACTTGGTTCATCGTATCTCGTTTTTTTTTTTATCTCTTGTTGATATATGACGCCTTAAATACTACTGATAATGGTGCATCTCCAATATTTATTTTTCAAAGGCAATTTATACAGCTGCCTATTAGAGAACTGGAAGTAAAATAGAACAATACCATTACAAAGGGAAAAGTTTTGGTATTATTCCAAAAGTCTCTAAAAACTATAGAACCGTAAAAAGAAATTATTATTACAAAGGGTTTATTGCCCACTATTGATATATTTCAAACGATTTAATCTCTTAAAAGACTTATTCCTTACACAAATATTTGTTCCTATTGCATATTCAAAACACCTTAAAATTATTACTTACTGTATATCATTTCTTACACAGTAGAATATGTTACTTTATATTTTATTATTACTTTTATACTACTTCACTTCATTCATATTTTACATTTCATATTACTCATTTCACTTCATTTTTATATTACTTTTTCATACTTTATTATTATTTTAATTACCTTACATTCTTTCTTACACGATAAGTACAGTAATAAAGCCGTACTGACTAATAAAGACGTTCTGACTATGAAATGGACAAATGAAAATTTAATAAATTTTGTAGAAGAAAATAAATCATTTTTACCAAGTAATTGTCTCTTTGAAGCATTAGTTAATATGTTTACTCCCAAGCAGCAATTTTTATACTCCAAGAAACATTTTTACATTTTTCAATTCTATATACGGAATTATTTTATATAAATCATCTTAATGTTTATTGTAAATATTAAACAATTTTGAGAAAGCGAACGAATGTATCTGCTGATTCATTCCTGCTTATGTTGGTTATATAGCATTTATATAATATTTTCTTTTATTCCTGGTTGGTAATAATGCAACTTTTACCAATGTGTAACACTTATTTTTATTTTATTTACTACATTCCATATTTAACTGGCAGGGGCCTATATATCCCTAGAGAAAAATATAGTAAGGGGTGGAATAAATTTTAAGAAAGATACATTTGGTAAAGTTTGTAGTTCAACATCGCAGTTAGTGAATTTATAAGAACTAGGGTTACTGATTTTCGTAAGCTTGAAGCAACAGGGAATATATACGACATCTGGATGCAAATTTAAGTAATTATTCCACGATTAAAATTTAAGTAATTATTTCACGATTGCAAATTTAAGTAATTATTCCACGATTGCAAATTTAAGTGACTAGGTATTCCACAATTGCAAATTTAAGTAACTATTCCGGGATTACAAATTTAAGTAACTATTACATGATTGCAAATTTAAGTAACTAGTACATGATTGCAAATTTAAGTAACTATTCCACGATTGCAAATTTAAGCAACTCTTCCACGATTGCAAATTTAAGTAATTATTTCACGATTGCAAATTTAAGTAATTATTCCACGATTGCAAATTTAAGTAACTCTTCCACGATTGCAAATTTAATTAACTGTTCCACGATTGCAAATTTGAGTAACTATTCTACGATTGCAAATTTAAGTAACATTTTCTAATTTAAGTAACTATTCGACGATTGCAAATTTAAGTAACATTTTCAAATTTAAGCAACTATTCCACGATTGAAAATTTAAGTAACTATTCCACTATTGCAAATTTAAGTCACATTGCAAATTTAAGCAACTTTTCCGCGATTGCAAATTTAAGTAACTATTCCACAATTGCAAACTTAAGTAACTATTCCATGATTGCAAATTAATACTGAAACAATTTTAACACATTCATTCTATTGCTTTAAAAATCAAAAAATAATAATATAATGATGGTAGAAAATGACTGCAATTATAATAGATTCAATTTAACTTTTACACTTACAACCTATTTTAATTTCATTTTAATGCGCTTTAATTCTGTTAAAACACGTAAAAATTGCAATTATTATGAAAATGTCTTCTATGTGTAACAAAATAATATAATTATTTAGAGTTATGATATTTTTAATTTAGTAATGTACTCATTGGAGAGAGGACGTTTCACAATCTTCTACAAAACAAAGATCTATATAAGTACTTTTTTTTTCGCTATATAAAAGATTTTAATCTTAATAAACAAATTTAAAAAAAAAAGTATTAAAATATTTTTCAAAATGTTTTTATTGTAAATTTTTATTATATCATTTCGACAAATTCCTTAGGTTATTACAAAGCAAAAATAATAAATCTATTAAATATTCATAAATGCTGAAAATTTCTACTTTCTTCGTAAAAACCACATTAAAATGCTTACTGTGTTGAATATCTTATACTCAAACTATCCACTAAACATAAATATTCCGTTACAGAGTAAATTACCACTACTTAATTCGCAAAATAAAACAATGCAGTTATTTTTTTTAAATATGGAATCAAAATTATCTATTAAAAGACCTAAAAATTGCAATGTTTATGAAAATGTCTTCTATGTGTAGCAAATTAATATGATTATTTAGAGTTATAATATTTTTAATTCAGCTTTCTACATCCTCTTCTGCTTGGCAATGAATGCTCTAGTGCATGTGATCATGTATTTTTATTATGGACTTGCAGCGTTTGGTCCTACAGTGAGGAAACATCTGTGGTGGAAGAAATACCTTACAATAGTACAAATTGTAAGTGAAATGTTAATTTTAATTTTCTTTAAATCTTTTCACAGACTTTTGATCCCCAAGAATAATTTGTTCTGTAAGATATCGTTACAGAAATATTTTTTTTACTGGATTTTTCAAATCTAGTCTTTTAATTACTCATCAAAGTGTAAAGGATTTAAATTTAAAAATTTTTGTTTTCTCTATTATTTTACCACAATATACACTTTATATATTTCAACTCCTGAGCTATGGCTCATTCTAATTAGCACTCTATACACTCAATATTCTTATACATTTTTAATTTTCTCTTATGTTTTCTGTCTTAAAGTTAATTATTTTAATTCACTAATTATGCAAAAGGAGATATGGGTATTCCTGTCCCCCCGGTACTCCAAAAATACACTACCTTTGCCTTTGTCATGAAAATGATTTAAATTACACTTATATATTTTAAGCTTATTTATATACATTAACAATGAAATAACAAATAGTTTATAATTCAATTAAGTAGATATATGTTAATGTTTGTTTAGTTAATGATATAAGTGTGTAAATGATTATTTAGTTAATGTTTGTTTAGTTACTGATATAAGTATGTTAATGATTATTTAGTTTTTCTACATATTTAAAAGCAGTGATGCACTTAATCATAAAACCAAATAAACATCACAAAACAAGTAACAAAAAAAAAAATGACAAGTTTTTTAAATTTTCTTAATTTTTCTTATATTTCTTTCTAAAAATATTAATCAGATTGTCATTTTTTCTTTTCGAAAAAAAATATTCTGGTCCCACATTATTTTGATAAAGTTATTTGAATATTATAAAAAATTTAATATTGAGATGTGTTATTTTAAAAACATAATACTACTAATTTAATATATTTTATTTTACTATCAATTAACATTTTTTATAGCATCAGTTCTCGTTGTCAAACTAACATTATTTTTGGCTCCGTAGCATATACAGTTATTCATTCAGCCAGTTGCGTCATTTATGATGGCGCCATCTATCGTTAGTAAAATTTATTAAAAATAGTCAACATGTAAATATAACATGTAAATATTATTAAATGTAAACATGTAAATTTGTATTTGAAATATTTAGCTAGACATTCATATAATTATTTTGAGACAAAATGTAAAAATTTTTTTTTCCTGTGTTATTTAATAAGAATATAGCATTAAGTAAAAGTTAAAATTTCTTTTAGCATACAAAAACTACATTGCATACAAATAATTTTCAAATCTCCAAAAGGTCAAATAATTTTAAAATCTCCAATATACAAAGTTAGAAATATTTTTAGATATTTTGTCATTATTTTATTATATGAAAATAATGCATGAATTTATTTAAATAATGAGTTATATTATGCATGCACGATATTAATCGATGTTCACTCCTCATGTCTGGCGTTAATATGGATCACCATTTAACTTGAAACAACATTTCTTGCATACTAAAACGAAATTTCTTATTTCTTTCCGTATGATCTATCCCAGGGATGGGTAAAATTTTTCTATCGTGGGCCAAAAATCGAAAAATAAAAGTTTGGCGGGCCAAGATATATTTTTCTAAAATTTTAAAAACAATAAACAATTATTAGAATTTAAATATGTTAATGAGATGAATGATATTGCGATTTCATTTTTAAAAGTTTCTTATATTGAGGTTCAGAAGTAAGATGTACTGATTCTAAGGAACGAGGCTAAATGCTGATCTATCAGTCTACTTCTGAAATAATTCTTTCTAAGGTTTATAGTTGAAAACACTTGTTCACATATATAAGATGAAGCAAACATAGCACTGATTTTCTGGACGTTAGATATTAAATTTGGGAAACTTAATTTCGATAATGATTTGTAAAACTCTATCTTTGGCATATTTTGAAACAAATGCTTGAGATGATTGTTAGATTGCAATTCAATTCAACCTGCAAATCCGATCTCACTGCTTCACAATTTACGTTGGAAGGCATGGTAAAAATATCCAAATAGAGAAAATAAAAGATCATCAGTCTTTTGAAAAAGGAAGAAAAAAATAAAATTTAATCAAAGTAGAAAAGTAGATGGATATTTAATATATAAATATATATTTATTTTAATTTATCTCGGACCGGCAAATTAAAAACTCTATCCGCGGGCCGGATAAAAACTTCTGGCGGGTCGTAGTTTGACTATCCCTGCTCTAACATATTATTAATAGAAATTCAACTAAGACCAGGGATAATAAAATTCTTTTATATACTGTCCTTCTTCGTCGTATCTTAAACTAACACGCTTGCCAGGTTTGATCTCATACAGTCAGGGCCGGATTTAGATTAAAAGGGGCCCTAGGCTATTCCACTTAGGAGGCCCTTTCACAGCCCATTAAGTTTGTAAATTACGGATAGATAATAAAATACATCATTACTGTGATATATATCAATATGTTAAATGAATCATATTGTGATTGGTACTAATCTTTATCGAAAATTTGATAAGGATAATAAATAAAAAAAAAGTCGAGAACACTTATTTGGACATTTATTCTCAGCACCATATATAGTAATCCAATATGTACTAATCAACATAACACACAACATTTACAAAGAAACAAAATTCAAATAATAAAAAAATCTTTGACTACGAAAATAAAATATGCAATAAAAATTATCATATTTTCTATCAAATTAAGTAAAAATATATTCAATACATTGAAGATTAAAAACAAATTCAATTCAGATCAATTTATTAATCTTTATTAGTCATATGTGTAGAATTTCTCCTTATTTTTGATTCAGTGTTTTAGTGTGTTGTTTTAGTGTTTCAGTGTCAATGTTTTAGTGTTTTCAGTGTTTTAGTGTTTTAGTGTTTTTAGAATAGTGTAATTCTAATTTTGCTAACAATTTGAATGTAGGCCCTCTTTGAACTTAAGGCCCTAGGCTGAAGCCTAGTTAGCCTATAGGAAAATCCGGCTCTGCATACAGCTACATCTATTCTTAAAACTATTGAAATCTTACAAAACATCACTCTCCGACAAAACATCTACTGTATGGTTTATGTATAATTCAAATCTTATTAAAGCTATTAACATTCCTAATTTATTTGATTTTCGTAAACATATTTCCAGTAAATTCTATACCACGCTTGAAAATAACAATATAATATGGCAATCTAGGATTTAGGCAATCTAAGTTTTTTTTTTTGAATGTTTCTGTAAATTGTTTTATGGTTTTGTAAATTTATACTGTGCAATATTCAAATGTTTTCAACTGTTTATTTCCTGTTATATCAGCGATAGAGCCCTCAGGGACTAAACACCTCCTAAATCTTAAACATCAACCGTCTTCAGTGCCGGATTTTCCTATAAGCTAACTAGGCTTCAGCCTAGAGCCTCAAGATCAAGAGGGGCCTACATACAAATTGTTAGCAAAATTAGAATTACACTATTCTAAAAACAGTAAACACAAAAACACTGAATCGAAAATAAGGAGGAATTCTTCACATATGACTAATAAACAAACATAAAAATGTATTGGTTACGATCAACGCGTTCGGCTCATTGGGTCTGTTCATTTGTTTATACTAGATTGCACGAAAATATAGTTCATCCGTTCACTGATTGCTATGGTAAATATTGACATGCCTTGTACTACTTTAGCTCTGGTTTGTTCTTGCATAAATAAAGTGTAGATGGGAACAGACAAACGAATAGACCTACTGATACCTACAAACTTAAAATGAGAGGTGAAAGGGTCCTCATAAGAGGAATAGCCTAGGGTCTCTTTTCATCTAAATCCGGCTCTGACCGTCATCATGTTTGTTTTTTAACTTTTAAGAAATTAAAGTAAGAAAAATTACAATATTATCTATAGAGTTCCAGTAAACATAATTAAACTTATATATAAAGTTCGCACTGATGTTTTCACAGATTTATTTTTAAATTGTACAACTTAAAGTAAAGATATTTCAACTAACAGATCTTTCAATTCGTATAACTGATATATTACTGTTATTAGTTATACACATTGCAAAAATCTCTCAAATCTTTCATCTATAAATTTTTTCAAAGCTCCTCTAAAAGGGTTTGTTCTTTAATTATACTATAATTTTATTTTTAAGCAATTTAAAGAAACTAATAAATCCTTTTTTTTTTTTCAACAGGGGCAAATTTTCTGCATGCTGTTTTATCTATTAATTGGATTACTAACTGGCTGTGAAAATCTTGGGAGATTTGAAAAAATTGCATTTTCTTTTATCGGTTTAAACTTTTTTTTTGTTCATAAATTTTTATAGGAAATACAAAAAAGAATAAAAAAAAAAAAAATTTTTAATTTAAATCTCAATCGTTATCTATAATTTTTTTATTCTATTTAACGTTCCTTCAAAAACGTGTCTTATCCTTGTAAGAAGTAGAGCTCAAATTTGTCTGTACCTGAGTGTACATGTATCGTAACTTTGTGTGTGCTTTATCAACTAACGATAATTCATTTTAAAATCAATCAGCATTAGGCAAATTGATAAGCTAAAAGTCCTACTTGAAACCACAAAAGGCAATCATATTCTCTACACTATTGCGTTGTTCAATTTCCAGATTATATGCCACACTTGCAGAAAGCCTTGAATCGAGACCCGTAAAAGGAATTAACTCTAAAATTTATAAGAGAAAAATTAATTGATGAGTTTATTTAAAAGACTGCAAATGATTTAATGAAATCGATGACACTTGTTTCATTTCGAAATAAATGCAAAAAGGAAAAATTCAACAAGGAAGAAAATTTTGCCATCGCAATAACCATTTTAGGCAGAATGCTTTCACCTAATACCAAAACATAAACAGGCAAATGAATGACGTCAAGGCACTTATTGCAACGCCAAACGGTCGGTGCAAATTTCAACCATCAACAGGAAAGTGAATTTTGTAACCTTGCTGCACCCATTAAAACTAATGAAAATAGCAAAAAAAAAAATACAGACATCAAATTCATTCGCATTCGTATCAAAGAAATATCCTAATAAGAAAAACATTTCGTAATTGACAGTGGAGCCTAAAACCATTAAATAAACAACAACAATTATTACACAGATTTTTTTTTTTATTATCATTTTGGGATTAATTTGTATATTTGATCCTCCAGGTGCTAAAACTCATTTTCTTGTAGACTAATAATACATTGCAGGGCATTAACATAGTGAGTTGCTTAAGACATTTTAAGCAGATAAAGATAATTAGGTTCACAAAAGCAAAATATGATCACAACAATGTCAGATTTCGAAGAGGTGTCTTCTTCGAATCTTAGATTTGCAGATAGCTCAGAAATAAAAATGAAAGGGATTGGAAAGTCTTCTTTCAAAACATAAAACCACCCAAAAAATGTAACTGAAATTGCATTATTGCAAGTATTATACGTATGTTTCTGATTTAGAAATTAATTTGATTTCGGTAAAGAAAATAACTGAAAAAGGCTTTAGAGTTAATTTTGAAGGAAATAAATTTAAAATGGCAAATTCTTTTGGAATGCTAATGCATAAATGACTTTACACCACTTACAACGCACAAGCAAATAATGAATCGTTGAAGCACATACTACTGTATGTGCTTCAACGATATACAAGACCAATTAGTAATCAATGCAGTCTGAGCTGGCGCATTCAATGTTTTCGGTACGAGAATCGAGATTTGACGAGTTTGGGACCCAAAATGGAATTGACCGATCCTTTTGAAAATACAACTTCATCAGCAAGGTCTCTAATTGTAAGGTCTCAAGCACAAAAATCTTGAAATTTTAGTACGTGAGTTTCGTCGGTTGAGGTTGAGGGTCGACCAGAGGGCTCTTTGTCTTCAACTTTTCTCTGCCTTCTTTGAACTGTTTATACCACTTCTAAACTTTTATTTCCGATATAGGAATGCTCACTGAATGCCTTTTGCAACATTCTATATGTTTCCGAAACAAAATTTAATGCAAGTTCTTTGCTCCATTAATTCAGATATTTCAAAATTCGCCGAAATCAGTTTTAGCGTCTCACAAAGCCAAGCGTAACTCAAACACTAACGAATTTCACACAGATGTCAAGGACAGTGTCAGCAACCTATAAAAGAAAAAAAAAAAAATATTAAAATTCTATAAGCCGCGGGAATTTTAAATTGAAAATTGGTCTTACTTTTTGGACACAGTAGCTTACGAAATAGAGATTCAGAAAAGTTGCTGTAATGCTTTACCCATTAATTTCTAGAAAATCTGAGATAAGCAGACCAAATACAATTTTAATATATACCTATGTGCTTAGATCCATTCTGTGTTAATCTACCTTTGCGCTGTTTGGGAATAAGTAACTAAGAATGAAATCTACTGAATGAGAACTGAACAAAATATAGTCCTTAATATAAATCCTCAGAGACAGATGATTTATGATTTATTACTATTCAGATCCATGTTACTATCCACATCCTAAAAAATAAGTCTATTAAATTTTACCATAACCTTACTGACTGAAATTAACATAACTACACCTCTGATATTAAAATTAAAAGATCTAAAAGAATCCTTATTTTAATTTGCCCAGATCATATACTCAAATTCGCCACTCAAAATTCTTCTACCCTTCTACAATTTTAACTAGAACATACTTTCTTTTAATTTATCATGAGCGTGAAACTCTTTTTACACCATCAACACTAAAGTGGTAGTGCCTGGTATGACAGATATCATCAAAAAAACATCAATTTCAGAAATGTGAAATAAATATCCACATTGTTAAAATGTATTGTTCTTCAAGAAAACTAACCGAATTCTTATTTGTGAATTTCATCTATAGACATATGTTTCTATGCATAAATATAAAAAAACTGAGGTGTAACAGTTAAAATTAGTTTCGGATCCTATAGGTGATGAATATCAGTCGCCATGCTTAATCTGTCAAGTGGGCGTCTTTTGAAGGTTAAAATTTCCTCTAACGGCCGTATTCACATTATGGAACCAATTAAAAATAATAGTTACCATCACCTAGAAAGTCATCCGTGTTGCTCAAAAGCTACGACGACACCTGCAATGATTTGATATCCATTAGAAAGAAGCCAGCGGGAGTGATATACGTACGAGGTATCCAGACTTATATTAAAAATATTGTGAATCTGACAAAGATATGGGACATGGCTAATCTAAGGCAGAGGATAAATGATGGTGTTGCCCTTATTGACTATTATATACTACAGTGAACATGGTAAGAAATAAAGTATTTGTTTTATGAAAATAATGATACCCATACAGAAATGTATAAATTTTACATTAAATCAGGCAACAAAAATTATATGCATCTCATTTTGTACTAATTTTCACACATCTGTCTTTTTATTGTCTTTGTAATATGTATCATTCAAATTATAAAGATAATTTACGAACACCCTGTATAATAAAATTATGAATGTGAATTAAATGAAAATGCCCATTTATAACGACTTGGACAAAAAGTTCAAGTAAAAGGTCATTCATATTTTAACATTATTTAAACGGTTGTTTCCAAATGTCGAACACTTTGATCTAAGTTCTGTTTATAGACACAATATTGATTAATTATATTTAAAGCATTTACATTTAAATTAATACGCCTTATTTTGTGCACACAAACAGAGAAATTTTTCATGTTCTGGTAAGATCAGAATATAGCTTAAAGACTATTTTTTTCTAGAGCTTTACAAAATCTTATGGAAAATTTTGTAACGAATTCTTAGGAATATTATCTTTATTCATAAGATAATTGTACTTGTAAAGAAAACACTTAAGAATTCATGCAGCTGTAGAAACATTCATCTCAATACTTTTAAGATGTTAAAATAGGTGAAAAAGTGTTTCTAATTTTATAATGAATTTTTTTATTTCATACTTTTGTGCTTTCCTTCATTATAAATAATATTTTTTTTTAAGAAAATGTTTTGAAATTTGTTTAATAAAATTTCAATCAAATAAGTACAATGAAATTAAAAATTTTATTATTCATTTATTATTCATTTTTATGCTTCAAATTAAAGTAAAGTTAAAGAATTTGATAGCAATAATTATAAATTATTTAAAATTATTTAAAATTTTCTGGCATCTGAAAGATTTTTCTAAATCTTTTTAAATGTACTTTTCTTAATTTGTATGTAGTTCCGAGTTCACAACGAATAGAATATTTTTGCAAATAGATGGTAATTACAATAACAAAATTACTTTTAAAATATGCCAAGGACATTGAAAAATTTTTAAAAGTGTTATCAAATTTTTGAAGCAAAAATTAAGAAATACAGATTCTAAAAGTTGTTGTATTAATGATTAATAAATCATTAATACAAAAATTATGAAAATATTATTTTTAATAACCTATGAAACAAATCTATTACAAAATGTTTATTTTCATTAATAATTTGTGTGTGCATTTTTATAGTAATGTTTTGAAAAGAATTTATTTCATATAATTTATGTTCTAATATATTTGAAATCACCAACTTGTTGATCTTTTAAAGCAATACCATATTTGTCTGCAAAAAAAAGTCAAATTACATAGTGATGGATTTATAAAAATAAAAAAATCCAAAAAGATGAGAGGAGATTCTAAATACTATAGCAAGGCAGAAAATTAAAAAAAAAAAAACGAAGATCAATTCAAAAGTTATACTGTAATAACTTATGAGGTATTTGATAGGGGTATTATATACTGCAAGATGCATTTATACAGACCTTCTGGAAAAATTTGTCAAGATGACGTTGTTAATCGATTTGGAGTTGTTGTTTTTTTTATTAATGAAATGATCTCAAATACACAAATAGTATTTTTGTTAGCAGCAGCTATACATTTCCTTCTATTCTAAATAAAAAAAAAATTCTTCTATTTTATAAAAAAATTATGTACTTGAAACGGCAATGTTTAACTAAAAGAAATTTTACAAGAAGAATGGAAGAAAAAAATTTGCAACATTAAATAAATTGCCCATGTCTCTTCCACAATACTTTAAATAAGTGCAATAAAATAGTATTCAGAAAATATTATTTAATAAGTATAAATGTTATGTTATTGCCTAATTGAAAATAGAGGGAAATTTATTATATGCGCTTCAATTTTTATTGATATACAAAAGTATAGTCAGTTGCATGACAACGAAATATAATTTAATTTTTGGATCTGCTTCAAATGTATAAATTTAATTATTTTTTTAATATTATTTTTTTTGAAATTAATAGGATTTAATGTTTTATTACAGAAAATATGTTATAAATGTTTCAAATTGGTTAAAAAACAGCATACAATGTTATCAACATTTCGCGTATGCAAATTAGGCGAAATTTTTTAAGATATTAAGCCATTTTTTTGAGGGGGAATGTTTAAAATATTTATTGATATCTGTTATTCCAATAATATAATAATTAAATAGTAAATTACATGATTAAATTATTGGTGAAAAATAATTTCTTCGAGTTTATAAAACCTAAATTTTAGAAAGAAAGTTCTTTTTATGAATTACAGCCAGTTGAAAAACAAATAAAGAACGATCTAAACAGGTAATTATCGTTAACAGGTAAAAATTAAATGTCAACATGAAAATCTCAAAAATAATTCCCAAGTATGAAATCTTGTTGTCCTCATCCAACGATAACTATTTCTTAAAAATTTTCCTTATAATACATCTTTTCCTGTTAAAATGCCACTGTAGCATCTTATGTCACACTCATCAAATACGTAATATTATAATAAGTTTCCTCCATAAGGAAAATTTGAGTTGTGATATATCTGATGGATAAATGTCGCAGTTGATTATTAATATAAACAAACTTACTGCTTTTTATTTCACTGGAATTATTTTTGAACAGTAATTACTAATTTATACTAATCTTATGGCTAGCTTATTATTAACTTATTACTTATTTTATGTCTGACTTCTTACTCAGCTTATGGCTAACTTATTACTTATCTCATGGATAACTTATTACTAATCTTATGGTTAACTTATGACTATCTTATTACTAACTTATTGCTTATCTTATGGCTAATTTATTACTAATCTTATGGTTAACTTATTACTAACTTATTACTTAACTTATGCTTAACTTATTACTAATTTATAATAAATAATAAATTAACCATAAGATAAGTAGTAAGTTAGTAATTAGTTACTAATCTAATCGTTTTTGACGAATCTGTGGAGGAATATCTTATCTATGGTAAAGAGATCCTAAGACGCCTCGCACACATTGGCAGGGCTATGTCGTATTTAAGCAGCGAAAGAGATTCTCAGGCGTCAAGAAGGTTTTCCCAACTGCTCATCTTGAAGTTTCTAAGGAACCTCCTGAAGAAACTGCTGACTATTGTAAGAAAGATGGCGATTTCGTGGAGTATGGATGTTATGGATGTTAAATCTGGTGGCAGTGCGTTTGTGGACATCTTGTTTAGGGCTAAAGCAGGTGACATTGCATCTATTAAGAATAAATACCCGGACCTGTATCTCCGCTATAAGACGAATATCCTTTCTTCTTACAGCGAAGTTAATCTTAGTTAGTTAGCTTATTACTAACTTATTTCTTATCTTATGGCTAATTTATTACTAATCTTATGGTTAACTTATTATTAAAGCACAAAGTGACACGTGACAGTTAAGACAAGGAACAAGGAACACGTGACAGTGAAGATAAGGAATAACTTTCACAAAGTGAAAGTTATTCCTTATCTTATGGCTAACTTATTACTTATCTTATGGCTAACTTATTAATATTACTTAAGTGTGCATAATGTAAAGTCAAGTGCATGTGTAATGTAAAAGAAAGAAATTAAAACATTGAACTGTTGGAACATCTTCTCAAGGCTGATACTCCACCTAAACATTACGCTTTTTCCTTGAGTAGTTCTTAATCAGTTTTTCCTTTTGTTTTTGAGTCTTGTGTAGAGACAGGCATTAAGATTCCTCAAGAAATTATTTTCTTCTCAGACAAATAGAGTCTCGAAGGTGTTTTACTCAGGTGAGTCCATTTCTTACAATACAAATTTAAATTCTTTATTTCACATCATGATTCATATTTAAATGAACCTGAGCAGCAGTAGCGACAGTAATGATTATGCATTAACTTATTGTAATTTCATAGTTATTAAGCCTATTCTGATAAGTTGCCATGTTTTTTATATCCAATATTTTTAGAAATAGTAGTTACCTCAAACACAAAGTGAAAGTTATTCCTTATATTAGAGTTTACAAGATTAATTCAATTGATTTAATTATTTGATATTACTAAAATTTTTAAAATTAATGTTTTTACCCATATTATACTATTAACAATCGTTATAAGATAAATATTTTAACTATTAAGTTTAAAATATAAAAAAAAAAAAATTTTAATGACGTGTTATTTGAATGAGTAAATGTATCACTTTTATTGTAGTATTTACATCAATCACGCCATTAAAAGGAATTATTATATAAGTTTTATTTAATAATAAGTTTATTTAATATAAGTTTTATATAATAATAAGTTTATTTACTATAAATTTCATATAATAATAAGTTTATTTAATAAAGTTTTATATAATAATAAGTTTATTTAATATAAGTTTTATTTAATAATAAGTTTATTTAATATAAGTTTTATATAATAATAAGTTTATTTAATACGAGTTTTATATAATAATAAGTTTATTTAATATACTTTTTTATTTAATTTGTATCATTATTTTTAAACCCCTTTTTTTTTTATTTTATGTGGTCTGTCTTTTTAACTCCTTTAGGCAAATTAATTTTTTATTTAAACGATAAAGTTTGATGGAAATTCGTGAAATAAAGAAAAAAAAATTTTTCATATGACAGCTGCTCACAATTTTCTCCATAGTTTATGAATACAGCACAATATTATCTAATGATATTACCTTAAAAATTCATCCCTTTTCTTTAAAATCTAAATATAGAAGACAAAAAAATATTGCGTATATTTTCTAATAATTGTGTAGATTCTGATATTGCGTATATTTTCTAATAATTGTGTAGATTCTGATGTATATGGAAGAAATTAACATGATTATTTCATTTTAACATGATTTTGTTTCCTTATATTTTCTGGTGATATTTATGCTGCTTTCCATTTTTGCATCATAATTTTAATGATGGATTTCCCTTGTAAATTTTCTATTTCCACTTAGGAGGTTTGAATATTAATTTTCTTTGTATTAAAAGCTTTTCTCAAAAAGAAATTATTGATTTGTAGCCTAATTTCCCGTTCACTATACAATAAATAATTTGTTTGTTTTCTTCATATACAATACAAATATGAGCGAATTTCCATTAAGAAAGCTCATATACACTGTTACTAGAGAGGATATTTAAATGATTCCTTAATAAATTTTCAATAATTTATTAGATTACATGACCTGAATATAAATGTAAAATAAAAAATGTAAATGTAAAATGTTTTTCAAAGGAAAACTTAAGAACAATCAACAAAAATTACAGCACATGCACAACAGTAATTATTAACATCAAAACAAACATTTTTGTTTTGATGTTAATAATTACTGTTGTTTTATATTACTGCTTGATTACTGTTTATAAATAAATATTACACAACTCATTAATAATATAACTATTCGCATTTTCTTATAAGTAAGGAAAAATATTATTTTTATAAAATGATTATTTTATAGTTCTTATCTAGCTACTGATTATTTAATATTGTGAGGAATTTTTAAAATAAAGTTTTCCCCTATATTTTAATCCCAATCGTTGTAGAATAAATATTTAATGAGTAACTTTAAAAATTAAAAAGAAAATTTTAAATGTTACAAAAAATTAAATGTTATTTTAAACAATTTAAATTTTTTTAAATAAGTAAATTTATATAAAAGTAAGGTTTTACATTAAATGAATGTATAAATTACATATACATTAGTAGGAATCATAAAATCGTATTTTACATGCACACTAACTAGAAAAATATACTGCTTATATCATTCATGAAAACTTTTGATCTGATTACTTTAAACTTTTAATTTTCCAAACTTTGGTTTCAAAAACCATATCTACTCCCTTTATTTTAATTTACACACACTTTTTTTCAATATTTTATGAATTTTCAAATTTTCTGAGTTTTACAGCTTATTGAATTTGTACAAGATTAATTTCTATACTATAAATAAAAGCATTTAATAAAAGATAATTAAAATTAATTTTATTACATCATGATTTATTTTTAGATATAATAGTTTAATTATTTAACAACGACATATTACAATTAATTAGACATATATGTGTGTTAAGTACATCACTTAACACACATATATGTCTAATTAATTTAAAATTGCATTAATATGTTAGAATTTTCTTAACTATCTATGCCCATCTGGGAAATAATATTCATCATAGTTTTGTTTTCATTGTTAGTTACGTTTAATATTGCGCATGAATCATAGTTAGATTTAATATTGATTAGATTTAATGTTTTTAATGCAACAGTTTGAGTTTCATTTATTTATTTAATAAATAAACAGGTTCAGAGTGTTTCACTAAAAAAATTCATAATTTATGTATTATGAATTTATATTTCTTACCAAAAATATATTTAAACAAATTTAAATTAAATATCAGAAAAGTAGAAAATTACTTTTTAAAAAATGGTATAATATTTAAGAAATATGTATTGTTCTAAACTCATTATTTTATTATTTAGAATTAATTTTAAATTAAAATTATTTTAACAGAATCAATTTTAATGTAAAAAAATCACTTTAAAATCAATGACTGATCTAAACTTCTTTTTAGGTACTTGCGGTAATTTAGGTACTTCTTTTTAGGTAATCAATACTTGCAAGATGTTGTCCGCTTTATATGATTTTATTTTTACTTACGGTAAGTTATCTTCTATCATGTTCTTGTACAATATGTTTAGTATCAATTGTGGTATGTTTACTATAATTGTGTATAGAGTGTAGATTTGAACTTGTAGAACTGCAATTAAATTAGTAGTTAAAGAAAGGGCTTTAATGAAAAACGATTTGTAATACAGCAAAGCCACAATTAACACCAACAACAAGAGAATTCTGTATAGCATATTTTCTTGTAATATTGAAGTTTTTAATGTTTGTAGAAGAAGAAAAGATTGATTCATTTGATTCATTCATTCTTGCAAAGCTAGGCAGGAACTTATTTATAGTTTTGATATGAACGAGATGTGTTCTGAAACCATAACAATTCCAAGAAATCATATTAAACTTATAAGCTATATTAAATTGTTATTAAAGGAAGAAGAGATAAATTATGTTATGTCTAAAGAGTTTGTGTGATTTCAGTCTAATGAGATAATATTACATCACCTATAATTTCTTCATCGCCATTGATGTTTTGAGTAATCAAACGTTTTGTTATTTCCTTTTTCTCAGTCGTTTGTCGTTTGTTAGCTATTGTAGCTCATTTCGATGGTTACAACGATTTAATTTTAGTTGAAATGTTTTGGACAACAGACGTACTAGGGTGTACTTGACATGGTTAAAAATTATATGGGATTAGTGTGAGTACGAGTATTGATTATTTGATTAGGAAGAGATGCAGATGATTTTGGTGAGACAGACTTTAAGAAAGAGAGTGGTACTAGTCCTTGAAATGCATCAGTCTGATTGTGACAGATAAGTTTTATTACTATTGCATATGAGGGGTAGAAAGAGTTAATAAATTTTGCTTCAAAGGGTCACAGACTTCACCACCCACTGTGGAGCTCAACAAGAAAAAGCAGCAATGGTGCTAACAGTGGTTTCCGCAGTGGTGCTAACCAGGACCTATACGGTCAAAGTAACTCCACTGAGGTGGCCTCCACCTTTAACGAGATGTCTTCGAAGCTGTTCATCACTTGAATCCTAAGAAACTAAAATACTAGAAACTAATATCTACCAGCTTATTGATAAAACCAGATACTAGATGTATGTCTAAGATGACGTCTTCGTGTCTACTAGAAGGAAAGGCCAAAGAGACGTGTTACCCACACAACAACCGCTACTCCAAATGGACTCAATCCCCAGGACCGAGCCTCCACGCACGGTAAATACGTGAGACAAAATACTGACATTTGAAACAAAAGTAAAAATGTTTGAAGAAAAAGTAAATGCATGATGCTGAGGAGTTGTAACTGGTTATTACGAAAACGATGAGATCTGCAGCCTAGTCGGGGAAAAATTAAAAAAATATGTAAAAATAAAAAAGGAAGATGAAACAAAGACGAAGGTAAAAATTACTGGATCTCCACGGAGTCGTGGCGCCCGTACACAACCAAAGAAGATGTCCCTGAGGGGCATCACATGTCCAAATGATTGGTATCGTTTTTGTATACTGCCCTCCAAAAGTTAAGGAACAACCGGTTTTTTTGCGCCTAATTGGCAAATGAATGAATGTAAGAGCACCAAATTTGGATGACATGTACACATAGAAGTTTACATAAGAAAAACGCAAAAATGATTTTTATCAAAAAAAAAAAAAAGCAATCTCGCTGGAAAAGTCCATTCTTGGAAAAATAATAATCACAGTTTTATGTGGTAAAATGTCATAGAAACATAACAAAAATGAGTTTTAATAAGGGATATGCCCACCCTAGCTAGAATGCATTGGCGGCATCGACTTTCCATGCTGTCAATTAAGTTGTCGGTTACCTAAATGGGAAGTGAAGACCAGACACGGAGTAGGCTTTGTTCTAGTTCTCCTAAAAGTTGGAGAAGGACTTAAAGCAGCAACCTTTCTTCCAAGATAGACCCAAAGATGCTCTATCGGATTCAGGTCTGGAGATCGAGCTGATAATTCCATTCGCTCCAAACCAAGACCCTCAAGATATTCCTCAACAACTACAGCTCAGTGACGTCGTACATTATC
Source organism: Caerostris extrusa (assembly GCA_021605095.1). Lineage (NCBI taxonomy): Eukaryota > Metazoa > Arthropoda > Arachnida > Araneae > Araneidae > Caerostris > Caerostris extrusa. The sequence goes on along the minus strand of BPLR01012719.1, from coordinate 41,726 downwards.
CATCAAAATGGAAAAAATTTCCAATTGCACCGTCATATGGACGGACATATGGATCAAGGATTTCATCCCGATATCTCAAACCAGTCACTGTTCCTTTGTGGAACACATGCAGGTCAATGTGACCACCAAGTGAGATCCTTGCCTAAACCATTATTCCACCACCTCGGTAACTGTGTCTTTCAACAGTGTTGGATTGATGGTATCTGGTGCTTTGTTCCCTCCAGATCAGCAGACGTTCTAAATCGCTCTCCAGTGTGAATCTGGACTCGTCTTTAAAGAGTACAGGAGCCCATCGCTGTCTGGTCCAGGAAACGTGTTCTCTTGCCCTAGACAAGCGGGCCATTCTCTGTCGTCCGTTAAGGGGGACACGCACAACTGGTCGCCTTGCATAGAGACCTAAATTGTGAAGACACCTTCGCACCGTACTAGCGGATATTCTTCTCCCTGATGCTACAGAGTGGTCAGAAATAAGTTTCGCCTTGGAAAGACTTCTACTCGTTCGGGCCGAAAGAGCCATAAAACGGTCTTCTGCAGGTGTTGTAGCCCGTGGTCGACCTGGAACATGTCTTCTGGGCACAGAAGCTTCGGTTTTATATTGATTCCAAAGACGGCGGACCCCACTGCGAGGCACATTAAGAAGCCTAGCAGCATCAGCCTGGGACAACCCCATTTCCATTCATCCGACCGACCGCCACCTTAACGAATCGGGCAAACAGCTTCTCTCAGTCATTGCGGGACCCCACTGCCTATTGTCAATGAATCTGCTAACGCAAGTTGTAAATTAACAAAAGTTGCATGCGTAATTACGATAGCCTGATATTTGCATATTTTTCTCTCTCTCTCTTATATACCCGCTTATTTGAACAAAAAAGAAGTGGTAGCTATCGTTTTTGCATAAGTTTGCATAAAGTTCGTTTTTATCATTTATATAAACTATAAATTTTATCCTTACTGTCATTTTTTTATGGTGAGCGTCGAAAAACATGTTGTTCCTTAACTTTTGGAGGCCAGTGTATATACTTTATCGCATAGGTTTAGGTTTATTAGGTATTGTGTTAGTCTTTTCCTTTCAAATGTTGTTAAATATATGATATTTTACAAATAAAAAAATTCATAAAATATTCGCAACTGAATTTTTAATTTCATTCTATTTAGTGAAATATTGTTGTTAAAATGTTTTCAATATAAGTGAAAAAAATTAGATTAAAAAAATTTATTCTAATTTTGGTTTGGGTCGTAACAACATGCATGTCAAATCAAACATGTCAAAGGAAATAATCTGTTTTTCTTTTATGTTTTGAATTCATATGCGATTTTCAGCACATCTGGGTTATTAATATATTCTTCTTTTTTATTTTTTCCCTTTCAGACATTGAAAATAAATTTCCTAGGAAATATCCCATCGTACCTTATTCGATTGTTGCTTTTTATGTGATGTTTGTAACTTGGATTGGCCCTTATCTAATGAGCAAACGAAAACCTTTTAAACTGCAAAAGACTCTTGTAATCTACAATTTTCTGCAGTCGTTTATCAATGCAGTCGTCGCATATAAAGTAAGATAATTTTTATTAAGATATTTTTGTGATTCTTTTATTTTGGACAACATTTTTAATAAATCAAATAATTTAATTGTAATGTAAAGTCAATCATTTTAAAACATTTATTATCAAACTTTTAAAGTAATTTAAATTTACGCAGCTTGGTTTAAAACCTGTTAAGCGTAGGAAAGCCATGACTAAGTGAATGAATTAATGGTGTAATTAATTACTTTTTATATTTTTTTTATTTCGGTTGTTTACACAATTTAAAGGCTTGGTAGAAGAATCAAAGTCATGGTCGGAACGTCCACATTTAAAACATAATTCATTACTACGACAGTCAGATTTTGTGTGGCCAAAACTTTCACAGTTAAAGCATAGCAAAGTGTTTGGAATATACACTACTACTACTACTACACCACACCACATCACTGTGCCTAGAGCTGAGTTGCCCCTATACAGTTTGGGAATGATGCGGGTGAAAGGAAAGGACGCACGATGGAGGCGGGAAAATTTTGCATAATTCACTTTTGGAGGTACAGAAGCTGAACAATGGGGAAAATTCATACAAGAACTGAACTAAATGTCAAAAATTTAAAAAATTGAAGAAGAATTAATATGAAATGCGAAAAATATAAAAACGTGAGGTAAGAGATTTTAGAGACAAAAATTAAAAGCAATATGATACAATAAGCACTACATATGAGATTATACAAATCAGAGAGCTGAAGGAATATTCATCAAATCAATTATTATAGAATTTAGAAAATCTTAATAAACTAATAAATAAATCGACACAAGCATAAATTGTTTTGTAAAACAAATTACTTAAATATGCAAACATTGTACTGTTATGTTACCTGAAATATATACACAAGAAAAGATTATTTTATAAAGTTATTTACTTTACATGATTCACAATAATAAATTATTTTAACAGCGAATTACCTTGATATTATAACACAGTATATGCAAACACTTAGATTATTTAAAAGAAATATTACTTAAAATATACACGCAAAAAAAAAAATATATATATATAATATATATATATATATATATATATACATATATATATATATATATACACACACTTAAATCTTTGTGAGAAGCAAAACTATAAGTATATACACATGATGAGTAAAGTCAATTGTTTTATAAAGCAGGATTACTCTGTTTATAAATACATTCACACACGCACAGAGTAAGAAAAATATATATATGTAAAAAAAAGGAAGTATGTTACTAAAGATTGTTTAAAAATTTGTGTACAAAATATTGTTTGACACTTAGTCCGGGATAAGTAAGATTTGATTTTCACAAATAAAGTTCATCGTGCTTCGGATTTTGAGTCGAGACCCTTTGCATTTTAAGACGTTAATCTTCCATTGAATAGTATTCTCTTCGGAAGGTTTCTTCATATGCCATGATAAAGTGGGCAGGAGGTAGCATAGCGAAGAGGATTACCCACATCTCCATAAGAACAATAGCTTGCGTCCCTCAGATGAAATCGTTGTAGGTAAGAGGAAATGGACCATGCCCTGTTAAAAACATGGTCTCCTCTCTTGTCCATCCAGCAGAATATGCCGACACTTTTTAATGATTTCATAAATAGGTCGACCCGTAAATCCTTCATCCCACTGTTTTTGCCATTTGAACAAGACAGTTTAAATAGCCTGTTTTACACTGGTTGGTAGAAAAGTAGTTGCAAATATAAGTGTTATGTGTTTCGTCGGCCGAATTTTATTCTTCATACTTGGGATACATCCTGATCCTTTAATCCGTCGAGGAGCTTGGAATCAGAGGAATACAACAAATCTGGTTCGGATATGACCATCAATGTTCCCAATCCATTTTTAATGTTCTCTGAGATGAGACTGAGATTGGATTGTCAAGGAACGTCTTGGACAAGGAGACCCCTGGCAAAAAAAAAAAACCCAACTTCATACTGCCGATCCACCAGAAGACGACGATCCAAGGTTGGAGTGTGGGCCCGATCCATGGAATTTTGCCGCACAAATTGACTGGGAAGGTGACGATGATGGATATCCAATGTAGCATAGTAAGCAGTAGATGTCCAGTCGACGGTCGGGTGGCGTATATGCAACTTATCATGTTCACACAGGATAAGTTGAAATTTGCCGAGCAGATTTCAGTTTTCTAATTTAAATTTACAATAAAAGAAAAGTTTTATTTTTTATTTTTAGTTTAAAGTTATTTTTAGTTTTTAGTTTAGCTGTTTTAGTTTAGTTTAGTTTTAGTTTAAAGTTTTTTTATTACGTATCTTATTTTGTTTTCATAATCTCGTTACTTGAAGCTTTGGCAGGATAATGCTATTTTTCTTATGATTTAATGTCGAATAAAAATGACTCAATATTCCAGAATTCAAAAACAACATATTGATTTTAGAATCACATTAATAATAACATATATTAATAACGTATCCATTTCTACAAAAATTATTTATTAAAAATTTGAGAAATGTTTTAAAATCTACCATCAAAGTTATGTAGAGTTTTCCAACACATTAAAAATCCTGCATTTAAATTGTAAATGTGTTTTTGTGAATAAAATATGCGCATTTATTTTCAATTTTTATAATAAAAAAAATGCATCTTAATAAATTTGTTTTTCAGATGATATCAGAGCTTGTAGGGTATTGGGATCAACATTGTCAAATCAGGCAAAATCCCAGACTTCCTGAGTTTATAAAGGTATTTTTAATTAAGGTGCAAGTTTCAATTAAATCTTATAAAATATTTTACATTATACAGTATTATGACATATATCATTATTTAAATTGCTATGAGCGTGTAAATTGTAAGTAATTTACTTTTAAAAAAGATACAATAAACGACAACGAAATGAAGTTTTCAGGGTTTAAGGATGTCTTGATGTTTCCGATGCAAATTCTTCTTAATGTATGCCTTTAAAAACTCCCTTCCCTCCCTTATGAATGCGAGACAGGTAAATTCATTGTAAGACTGTTTTCCGGTGGGTGCTATTCCATGATCATACTTATATGTCCAAAAGTAAGACCAATTTTCAATTTAAAATTCCCGGGGCTTGTGGAATTTCAATTTTTTTTCTTTCATTTTTAGGTTGCTGGCACTGTCCTTGACATCTGTGTGAAATTTCACGTCAAAATATTCATTAGTTTTTGTCTTACGCTTGGCTTTGTGAGACGCTGAAACCGATTCCAGCGATTTTGAAATGTCTGAGTTAATTGATCAAAGAGCTTGCATTAAGTTTTGTTTGCGGAAACGTATAGAATGTTGCAGAAGACATTCGGTGAGCATTCTTATATCGGAAAGAAATGTTTAGAAGTGATATAAACAGTTCAAAGAAGGCAGAGAACGCTTTGAGGACGAAAAGCCCTCTCGTCAACCATCAACCGACGAGGCTCACGTCCAAAAAATTAAAGATTTGGTGCTTGCAAACCGTCGATTTACAATTAGAGATCTTGCTGATGATGTTGGAATTTCAAAAGGATCGAAGTCAATTCCATTTTAAAAGATGTTTTGTGCCTCAAACGCGTCAAATTTCGATTGGTACCGAAAACAGTGAATGCACCAGCTCACACTGCATTGATTATTCGTGACAAGGCCATCACTGCCGATTATTTTTCAGCATTCATTGAGGATTGGAAAAAAAGTTGGCATAAGGGCAGTGTGTCCGGAGGGGATTACTTGAAGGCGATGAAATAAATTTGGAAGAATAAATAAAGAGTTTTTGAAAAATTGGTCTCTCTTTTTGGGCATAGTAGTAGCCGACTTGGATTTACTTTTTCACTATAAATGTTAAAGCGGTTTCTTTTGAGAAAGCAACTATTAATTGGCAATGTGCATTTGGAGGTGTTTCGCTGAGGCTAGATAATTTATTTAACAGTGAATGCAGCTGGATTGAGATTATGTCATTCCTAAAAGGGGTGCAAGAACAATAAGTCTTACCATGTTGATCCCTAAGGAAGCACATTTGACTACAGTTATTATTAGGGCTACTTGCCACAAAAGAAATAAAATGAGGAGAAAATTATTTATGGGAATGATATCCATAGATTCGGCAGATGGCTCCTTGTGTGTGTGAAAACAATTTTTGACCCTCGAAAAAGCAAACCACCCTGCCTGGACTATGTTATTGATCGAAACCCTTTCAAGTCAATGATTGAACATATAGTCTTCTGGGCGGATTGTAAGGATTGAATCTAACCAATAATCGACAAAGAGAGGGGGATTTCCGTAGGATAAATAGAGATGGAAAGTGAGAAAAAAGAATTTGGAGAGTAAGAGAAGGATGATAAGAAAGACAAGTATAAAAAAAAAAATTTAAAGTCAATTCCTACTTTTTTTCACTATATTACAGAAAGTCCTTTATAAATAATTTTCATTCGTTTTTAAGTTTATCTGGCGCCTTCTATTGGTAGATATATGCAACTTAAATCTTAAAAAAAAAATTAATTAATTAAATTTAATGAATTAATTAATATTTGAAAAAACTATATTAACATCAAGTGTCATCCACTACAAGTTGTAGTGGATGACAAAAAAATTTATTTGAACTTGAGTGGATGAATAAAAAGTATTTTATTAAAGATTGAAAATTTTTACAAGGTATATATAGGGAGAGTATGAGCTATTAGAAGGAATTGAATTAATTGAAACAAGAAGGTCTTGATCGCAAAATTAGAAAAATAAAAACACGGTGCTAAAGGAGACCAAATTGAGTGCAGAGAGGAAGATGACTGTGCTGTAGGAGAGGATTTGCCCTCGAGAAAAAAAGGTCCGATTCGTTAATGAGGGGAGTTTGGCGCGGAATTAGCCACTGTCCAGCAACAGAAGTGATGAAATCAGAGACATCTCTTAGTCTGCATCGACATTTGAGCTGATAAATTCACAAAGAACCATGCTGCGAGACTTTGCATGACTTTCTGAAGGAAGCGGACAAACAGAATACTTACTACTTCAATCCTTAGAATCCTCCCAGAAGACTATATGTCCAATCATATTTGAAGAGGTTCGATCAGTTCAGACAGGGCGGTTTGCTTTTTCGGGAGTAAAAGATTGTTTTCTCACATAAAGGGGTCATCTGGTGAATCTATGAATGGTTTAACGTAAAAAAAAAAAAAAGTCATTCACTAACAATCATACAATTCCTACGTTATCTCTTTCAAAATAAAGTTTGTGCTTTCGATAAACGAATTGCAAATCACACTTACTTTACTGGAATCTAGATTCGCCACAATAAAAGTAAATTACAACACAATAACAGCCATCTTTATTTTTCTTGGAACAACAATAACGTAGCAAATTTCGCTTAACTAAACATTAACACACGCTACACGTGTAAATATAATTTAAAGCTATACGGGCAAATATAACAATTGGCATTCCTAATACTAGCATAAGGTCATCTGGCATTCCTATAAATATGTCTCTGCTCATTTACAGTCCCACTTCCTACAGAATCGTAAACGTAATTTATATATTTGCTGCTTTGATGCTAACCCCCTGATTTGATGAAACGGACAATAAAAAAAAAAATAAAGCCCCTTTTTGCAGTGAATTGAAAATTACTAGTGGAAGCAGGCTGGAATTGAAGTGGAACGTTCTGTCCACAATGAATGTTTTCCTTATTTTTATATGGTTATATGTTACCCGTTTATTTGTAGGCCCCCTTTCTTTTAATTATAATTCGTACAAAAGTGCAATATTTCAATAATCGTGGTGGGTTTATATTTATTATTTATATTATAAACTTGAATCTTGCGTAATCCTTTATGGGTTTTTTTTGTAGTTGAATAGTAATAATGTATATCCAGTGATATCATGCAGCTAATTAACTATATATGTCAGAACAAATTTCCATGATACTATTTGCTGAACTTACTGTAAATTATATCTAATTGCTGTAAAGGATATCTGATTGCTGTAAATGATATCTAATTGCTGTAAATGATATCTAATTGCTGTAAATGATATCTAATTACTGTAAATGATATCTAATTGGTGTAAATCGATCTTAATCTTTTATCTAATTAAATGTAAACTTTATTTTTACTTAAATTTAGGCATGGGTAGATAGATGTTGTTTCTTCAATATTGTAAGTTCTCTGAAGGTTAATCGAAAATGGGTAGGATTTTAGTGCTTTAAATACGATGGGTGATGTTAATATTAATCTTATTTTCAGGTTATATTACTCTTACACAGCATTGAGATTTCCTTTAGCAATGCTGCTTTAAAAAGTAAGGGTTATTTAGGTTTAAATATTTTATAGTGCTTATTGAGAAATGATTATGGTTAATAATTAATCAAAATCTCAGCACCTTATGAAATATCACAAAAAAGAAAAGATTCAAAGTTTTTTTTTTATCAGTTTTGTTAGAAAAACGTTTCTTGTAATGTCTTTTGGATTCCACAGTATTCCCGTTTGTAGCCCCTTAAAGTAAATGTTTGCCCGTCTTTTTTTCTTTGATCCATGTAATCAACCATTCCTTTACCAATACTCGATAGAAATGAAGATGAAAATAATTGGTAGATTATTAGGGCTCTCTGACTCAAGAAGGGGCTGCATATAAAAATAAAAATTAGTTTGGTCCAGTTAAATTAAAATTATTTTGGTTTTTGATATCTTAAAAAACAGAATAAAAACAACAGCAATGATTCAATGTGCATTATTTAAGGTGTATCCAATACGGCATCCCAGTACATTACTAAAAAAAAAAGTCTAGGAAGTACTCCGCCTAAGAAGAAGAAAAAAATATTTATAAAGGCAGTTGCTTATCTGATCGATAGATTTCATTTAAAATAATTTTCATTTTTTTGTTTTTAATTTTTATCATAATAACGCCAGCTTACGAAAATGTGCTTTTAATTATTTTTGTTTCATTAACGTTTTAATTAAAAATTAAAACAAAATTTAATTATGCTGATTAGATTGCAGTAAGGAACCTGCTCTGCGGCCACGACATGTTTATTACAATGAATATTTAAACGTGACCCTTACCAAACAATTGAACACCATCCATGATATTTGCAATGAAAACTTATATGAACAAAACGCTGACACATTTTCCTACAGTTAAAGCAGTCCCATAGTTAAAAACATGTATAGTTTTATACTTAATTATCATGGCCTGAATGGCCGAGTGGCTAGCGATCTGGCACTCGGTGCCACAGGTTTCGGGTTCGAGTCCCGACAGTGCCATGGACATGTGTAGTGATTCGGAATCCACTTTAAATCGTAGGTCCCGGTCAAACGTGATCGTAGAGCGTTGCGGGGGGTATTGTTACTCAGCGTCCGTAGTTTATCTTCAAGCTACACGCACCTCCTGGGTAGTGCTAAGTGAGTAACGTCTGTGCAGCGCTTGCCTTAAAGGCATCAAAGACAATTGTCTAAGAGTTTGCCAGCTAGTAGAATAAAATATTTAGCATTAGAATAAAAAAAAATAATTATTCATTTAATTGAAACTTGATTTCTTTTCAGATTTCATTACCACATGCTTGGCGTCTATATTTAATCAAATTTGTAGATTTATTGGATACGGTAAGATTTTGTAAATTTATTGCACTGCGTTAAAAAACTGTTTACAGTAGAACCTCTGTAAGTCGAACTTCAAGGGAGACGCCAAATAATTCGAGTTATAGTTTTCTACTTATGGAGGATTTCGACTTACGCTGATTTTTTGTAAGGAAATATTCGACTTGAAGAGGTTTAGACTCTTTCTAACTTATTTTGAGTTAGAGAGGTAAAATAAATGAAAATTCAAGTTACAGAGGTAATAAACATGTTTACTTGCAACTTAAAAATTATATTATGTACTACAATAAAAAAAATGAAAATAATTCCGAAACAACCTTAAAATTAAAAATATTATGTATTAAAAAAAATCAGTTATTTATTTATTTATTAATTTATTTTTTTTTATTTATTTATTTATTTTTTTCGCTTTAGACAATTCAATCGTTCTCTATCTATAGCATTATCTAAGCTATAAAGAGCAGAAATTTTTTTCTTCCGAGTTGCTATTTCATAGAATTGGTTATTCTATTTACTATATACTCACACATTGTTTTCTAAGAAAAATGGCGTGCATTGTCGGCAAATCCTTAAAGTCGGTAACTTATTTTTCTTCGAGATATAGAGGTAATTAATTTCAAATGATCGAGTTGTAAAGGTTGTAAAAAAGATTGTAAAATCAAACATTGCTAATGTTCGAGATACAGAGGTCCAATTTTTTTTTTTTTCGAGTTATGGAGGAAAATATATACCAAAATGGCTTGTGGGGATTGACTAATTATTTCGACTTATAGAGGGTTGAAATTTCGAGTAATGGAGGTTTTGGGGCTTGAAGGGAAGGAAACAACAAAAAAATTCGAGTTGTGGAGGTTTTCGACTTATCGAGGTTCGACTTAAAGAGGTTCTACTGTATTTAATTATAGATCCATAAATGTATATAAATATCAAATTCATCCTTAAAGTTTAGGGAAAAACAGGTTATTTTAAAAAACAAATTTTAAAAAACAAATTCCCCTTAAAGTTTAGGGAAAAACACAGGTTATTTTAAAAAACAACTTTAATTAACTCTTAAAACTGTGTTGTTACATTAGAAAAAGTAATAATTGCTTTTAAAAAGTGTCACAATCATTTTATTTGTCTTTTAAAATTATCAGTATCTGAAAAAAAAATAGAGTACAAAAAATTACTAAAATGTAATTAGATATCAAATTTTTATATTATATAAAATTCACCCAGGGAAATTTTGACATACTTTGGAGCTAATAAAAATGTAATAATATTCATTACATTAAATGTTTGTTTTTTTAATTAGTATATCTTATTTAATAAATCTATTAAAATTTTTTACTTTTCATAGGTCTTCTTTGTACTGCGCAAGAAACAGAATCAAATTACAGTACTGCACATTTTCCATCATGCAGGATTGGTTATTTTGTGTACTTGGGGACTAAACCACATGGAGCTTGTACCTGGTAAAATTCTATATTATTAAAAGTTCATAATAACCTAACCTAATTGATTTAGTCCTTTCAGACAATGCTATTCAATGCAGTTACATAAAAGTAAATATCAATATTAATTCTTCATATTCAATAAATGCATTTCATCAACAAATGAAATTTTAATAAATACGAATTAGATTTCTTCTTGAAAAACTTTTGATAAGGCATTCCATAGTACCAGTTTTCCCAATTAAATATTCGGCATGTATAAATTTAGGTAGAAGAAAATATTTCGCCGTTATGTTTCCGTTATGTTAAATTATGTTTCCTATGAGCATGCGCGCTAGGGAGAAAAAAAAAAATTTTTTTAATTATTAAATTAAGAATTACTAACGGGCGTCCTACGGTAATTAACGTACGGTATGCAAAAACTCTCTACTGTTGGTAGCATCAGTTTTGCTGGATAATATTTTTGTTTAAAGCAAAAATAAGCTGACAATAGTGTAGAAAACGTAACAAAAAACTTCATAGAATGCTTCGTCAGTTTGTTCTAGTGAAACAATGGCATGGTTTAAACATCTATTTTTTTCATAATAACTACTATATCCATCTGTCAAGTAGACTCAAAATTGAAGAACTTCAATAATTTTCGAAAAATAAAACCTAGACTTTAATATAAATAATCTTCAGATTAAAAAACACAAGCATTGGCAATCTGGAAGTGAATCCTGATTTCAAACATCAATTTATCGAGAAAACATTTGTCGGGAAAGAAAGCCATTTATGTATTATGTATAAATATAAAAAATATTCACTGTATAGTAAATATTCAATGAATATTAATTATATATAACAAATATTCATTGTTCAGCACACAGATAAATATGATCTAATAGGATAGAATAGAAAGAACAGCACTCACTATTAGTATTGTGAGTGATATTCTTTGCTAAAAACCACGAGATCGTTCAAAGTTCTGGTGGCAAAATGTGGACGCAAGACATCAGGTTTCTTTGGTGCATGCTGGGTAACGTTAAATCTGTCGTCTTAACTACAAATAGCCTTCTAAAAATTCGAAAATCATTTCAGGCTGTTAAAGTTTAAGTTCTATGATATTTTATCATGGAAACTTGTGGATTATTATATTGCTAAAAATGACAAAATTATTACTCCTAACAATTTAATAGCGGGGGCCTGAATGGCCGAGTGGCTAGCGCTCTGGTGCTCGGTACTACAGGTATCGGGTTCGAATCCCGGCGGTGCCATGAATGTTTGTAGTGGTTCGGAATCCACTTTAAACAGTAGGTCCCGGTCCTAATAGGATCGTAGAGCGTTGCGGGGGCATTGTTACTCTGCGTCCGTGGCTTATCTTCAAGTTACACGCGCCCCTTGGGTAATGCAAAGTGAGTACGACTGTGCAGCGCTTACCTTAAGGCATCCAAGACCAAGCTGTCTAAGTGTTTGCCAGCTGCATTAGAACAAAAAAAAACAATTTAATAGCTGAAAATTTCTCAGCAAACCTATTTAATCACAACGAATTTTGATAAGAGGGTTATTATTTTTTACGCGAGAGTGGCTTTTTTGCCTAAAACTGGCATATAAAACAGTGGCATATCAAGTGTACCATATAGTGGTATACCAAGTTAAAATACGTAGCCAATATTTTGATATTATAGGAGTTTCAAAATTAAATTTTAATTATGGTCATCCAGTATATCTAAATATTTTATACATTTTTCGGTTGCCATCTATTATTTAAAATAAATGAAAAATTTGTATATAGGAAAAATAATATTTAACTTCTTTATATTTATTTTTGTCCAAAATGTGATATTGGTTTCTAATATTTATTTTAATTTCATTTGAAGGTTTCTATCTTGCTGTCGGTTCTGCAATCAATACTTTAGTGCATGTCATTATGTACTTTTATTACGGACTTTCAGCTTGTGGGCCAAAAGTTAGAAAATATCTCTGTGGAAAAAATACCTAACAATGCTTCAAATTGTAAGTGCATTATTAATTTAAATATATTTTTTCAATTCTCTTTCAATAAATATTCTATATACTTTTTATTAACCAACTAAACAAATCCAGGTTCTCTACAACTTAAACTACTATAGATTCCCTAACTTTGCATCCTTTTAAATAAAAATGAATTTTACAAGATTTGAAATACTTGATTTCATGTTTAATGAATAATTAAATATTCTCTCGTATGTCATCATATACAATAAATATCAATTATAATGTCTATTCTGAAAAGGATTACTAGTCCATAAAATCATAAAAACAAATAAAAAATTAAATTTTTAAAAAGGCATTGCCTTATTGTTGTTAACTAATATTAATATTTAGTATGTTTTCTAGACAATGTTTCTCACTCTGTTTTACTAGACAAAATATTTCAAAAATGCATTTAACATTAACAACATTATAAATAAATTTACGACTTTTCAAAAAATTCGGATTGGACATCGCGAAGTTATACCATACTTCACCTTGAGCCATCAATTTGGGTTTCTTTAACAATAATTTCTGTTTGCCTCGAAAAAGTTAAATATAAGTAATTTATTACTTAACATAACATTAGCCAACTGATAATTATCAAGGCTAGCAATGCGACTTTTATCCTAACTCTCAAGTTCTAAGTTAAAAAAAAATATTTTTTAAGTTATTAAATTTAAAATTACTTACTTTTAATAAATATTAGTCTAACGGTAAATTGGTTTTTCTTAGTAACCTTAAAATTTCTTAAGTTTAAAAAAGAATGAAAATTTATAAGTTTTTGTCTTACAGATTTCATAAAAATTCTTTTGTCTACGATTTCCTTAAAAATTCTTTTTGTCTACAATTCCTTAAAATTTCTTAAGTTTGTCTACGAATTCCTTAAAAATTCTTAAGTTTGTCTACGAATGAAAATGAGTGTATAAAATGATTTAAAGACTATAGATTTTTATTGCTTCAACAGCCATCCACTGTAAATCTAAATCAACGTAAGTAAGTAGTCAAGGAATTTACTTTATAACAGAAACAATGGAACTTCGATAGTCTGCAAATCTGTTGAAAAATATGATTAACAGTTATTTCAAGGTATAGTAGAACCTCTGTAAGTCGAACTTGAAGAGAGACGCCGAATAATTCGAGTTTTAGAGTTTCCGACTTATGGAGGATTACGACTTCACGCGGATTTTGTAAGGAAATATTCGACTCGTAGAGGTTTAGATTCTTTCTGACTTATTTTGAGTTAGAGGTAAAATAAATAAAAATTCAAGTTATAGAGGTAATAAACATGTTTAATTGCAACTTAAAAGTTATATTATGTACTAAAATAAAAAATCAAAATAATTCCGAAACAACCTTAAAATTAAAAAATATTATGTATTAAAAAAATCAATTATTTATTTATTTGCTTTAGACAATTCGATCGTTCTCTATCTATCACTAGAGCTCAAATGAAATCAATAGCAATAATAAGAATTATAATAAGAATATTTCATAGAATTGGTTATTCTATTTACTATATACTCACACATTGTTTTCTAAGAAAAAAATGGCGTGCATTGTCGGCAAATCCTTAAAGTCGGTAACTTATTTTTCTTCAAGCTATAGAGGTAATTAGTTTCAAATGATCGAGCTGTAAAGGTTGTAAAAATGAGTTGTAAAATCGAACATTGCTAATGTTCGAGATACAGAGGTCCAATTTTTTTTTTTTTTTCGATTTACGGAGGGAAAATGTATACCAAAATGGCTTATGGGGTTTGATTAATTATTTCGACAATAGGAGGATTGAAATTTTGCGTAATGGAGGTTTTGGGGCTTGAAGGAAGGGAACAAATTTTTTTTTCGAGTCGTGGAGGTTTTCGACTTATCGAGGTTCGACTTAAAGAAGTTCTACTGCAGTAGGTTTTCAAACTGTGACAAATTTTCTTAATTTTAAGACAATAAGTATACTATTAGATTCTCGTATTTTATAATATACCATTTATTTTACATTAGGAAGCTAATTTAAATTTGCCTTATTTATTCACTTTTGGAAGTATACTATAAGTACGTATGTGCAGATTTTATTAAATACAACAGTTTTTATTATCTAAATAATAATTCAAAATGCTGTGTATACATGTATATCGTGTTTTGATTGATATTATTTACTTATTTGTTTCATTTTTTTGGCAGGGACAAATCTTTTAATTGCCCTATACATGTTTGTAGGATTTATTACTGGATGTGAAGAATTTGGCTTTATGGAACGGCTAGCGTTTATTTTCGTAGCTTTAAATTTAATTATGTTTATTAATTTTTATAAAAAATATAAAAAAGAGTAATTTTGATTTCACTTATCATATTAGTTTTGATTCTTTTTTGTTATCGTAAATTATAATTTTATCATAATTTTTACTAATATTTTGTTAAATTCTAAGTATTTCATCTTTATCATTTATAATTTGCAACTTTTTTTGTTTAAATTGTTAATAATTGTTGAAGTTTTTGTCCCCTATTTTTTCCTCTATGACATAAAAATGTAACAATGCAATTTAATAAAGAGTTTTGGAGAGAGTAACAAATTTAAATTTGTGTAAATATGCTTTCAGTCTGTCTCATACGTAAACCTGTTGTTTTCTTTTGAGTTTAAATATAGGCTTTTTTTGTTCAATAAAACGTTGCAAACAGCATACTTTCCCGTATAAAACTTTATTTCATTTCATATTGCTTGAATAAAGGATTATTAAACATTTTTGTATCAATAAAGATTTGCTTTTGTTTTTTAAACAAAGTAATTTGCAAACTTTCCTGCACACGTAAAAGTTGATGATAATAGAAATACTTGAAACACAAATGGCAAAAATTGCATCAGATGGTGAAGTTCGCTCATGATTGTTAGATTAGAATTATTAAGAATCAACATTTTCAATAATTTTAGAACCAAATAATAGACAGTTATTTGAATTTAAACTTGATAGCATTGTTTATCAATTATTCTTACAAGCTTTTACAGAAAAAATGTTCTATTATGAATACTTACATTATTAAAGATAGCATAGTGACATACACTGTGTTACAAAAATGGATTCAATTTCAAGTTATTAATCACTCAAGAAATAATGTATTAATTTTTGAAGGGAAAATTAACATGAGGAAAAAGTAAATAGTTTGAAAATAAAAAGTAGAAAAGTAATTACTGGTACTGGACATTCATCTACCAGCTAAAATTTACAACAAATATCATAGGTGATATTGTCATGATATTTGTTGTAATTTTTTGGCTGGTAGATGAATTTTTATGATTCATGTCTCAAACTCATTAATTTTTCCTGATTTTTCATAATGACGGTTTACTTAATTAGAAAACATTTTTACTTTCCCGAGACTATTAACTCGCTTAATAATTTCGACTTTATTTTATAATTAGCAGTTATTTAGGAATAATATCAAGTGCGTTGGTATACAGCCAATAAAATATTTGTCCTTAAATATAATTTTGAACAAATGGGAATTGCATATTTGAAAAAGTATATAAAGATTCAGAAATTAATACACATATTTACATTATCTTCAATTTAAATTATATGGATACATTGCAATTTGAAACGTATATCCCATTTAAATTAAGTTTATTAAAAGTGAATGCTTGGTGTAATTTTTTTAGGTTTGTATTGATTTTGTTGTGCTAGGATAACACAACTGCTGGTGTTTATATTTTTTAGAATATCAGTACAAATTTTATTCCTGTAGCGAAAATGCGATGAGAAATAAAGATATAAAATATGGGTATTCGTTCAATTTGAAAGTAAAATCATAGTAAGGTATCTATTATGCTCAAGTTTTATGATCATGTTTGATAATGATAATGTATGATTTTCTGATAATGTATGTCAAGTTTGTTCATAATGCTTACAACAAAATGACTTCAAATGCTTAGGTCGGATGTTTTTATAAATATAAAAATTAAAAAATATGATATAAAAAAATGGTATCTAACTAAACTTTCATCAAAGAATTCTATAATTTTCCAGTGTCTTGAAAAATTTCCTTCAAAATTTTACTGTCCTTATCTTTCATAAAATCAATTTAGAACTTCAAATGTATAACTTACAACTATAATGTGCACACATATTTATATGAAACTTCAATTAATAAGTTTCAACAAAAGAAACTAAAAACACACTATTTTTTACAGAATTTTTCTTGATTAATTATATACCAGTTTAATTTTACTTTACCAAAAATGTATACTTTTTATATGCAGTTCCACGGCAAATGTTAGAAGAAAGCCTTTCTATATAATTAAATAAAACATCTAGTTTGAATGAGAGTCAACTTTTTACAATTCTCGACTATCTTTTTAAATATTTTAAAGTTAATATATTAAGACATTTTGTACTATAAAGCAATTACAAATGAGGGACAAATGTGTGTGTGTGTGACTGTAACCTGTTCCATTATTTTCTATGCCGGAAATGCGTATTCACATCTATAGACAGTTTCAAAACGACAGTTCTAAATAAATTTCCTCCTTTCTGATAAAATGTTCAATGGGAATCAGCAATCAACAGAGATTAATTAAATCAGAATTCATAAAAATTCAAGCATCAGGAATTGATAAAATCCAATAAATTAATTTTTCCAATAAAAAATTAGTTTTAGGGAAGAGTAGGGATAGTTCTGCAACTCTAATTTTATTTGCATTTGCTTGATTTTTATTTCTGAATTTAGTAAGATGTTTACGTATCTATAGTTCTGAATATATAAAAAAGTATTTACATGCTTTGGTTCCATTTTTAAAATGTATTTATCAATAATAGATTTTTCATTATTTGAAGTAATTATCCAAGAGAGTGATTTATATAAAGATTTGATTTAAGATACAACAGAACAGCTACATTTAATAATTATACTAAAAACAGCTCACAAAATACTGAGGGGCTTTATTTAATGTCTGATAAACAAAAATGGTGGTAATGGGAATACTTGTGACACTAAGATTGAGGATTGAACTAAGACACTGTGATTGTTCCGTCAGACAAACAAGGTTTTTTTCTGTATAAAATAAGGAAGAGATTGTTCATGACCATTGCCAAATGTAATCACTCAGACATCTTCCTAGAGGAAAATCCCATTATCTATGTTGCGATGCAATAAATCCGCCTTAGTCTTGAGAAGCTCTAGATCTCTAACAAGGTTATTCAGTTCTTTTGGGGATACTATAGAATGTGAGATGTAGGTATAGCATTATCAATATACTCAGTACTAGATGACAAAGAATGTTGAGCATCATATGAAATTTATTATTGATCTCTCATCTGGATCAATAAGAAAATCATTTGAAATGTCCGAAATAGGAAACCCTTCATCATGGGGAATTGGTCACATTGCAGATGATATATACAGGTTCTGCATTCAACATTTTTCTTTGTGATTCCTCCATAAAGAATTTGGAGCATGCGGAAATAGAAATCATTTACGTGATTACAGTATTAGGAATTTTCAAGACAGTATTAGAATTTTCCTCAGACGCATGGAAACAAGAATTACAGCATAATTGTGGAGCACAGGGTTTTGTCTTTATCTCCACTTTTACAACCGAAGTGATATGTCATTTTCACTAAAAGAGTAATGGAAAATATTTGAGCTTCAGATGTCGCTTCTCTTTATATATAGAAGAAGTTATAAACAGAATTAAAGTTCTGTGCGGCACCGCAGCTCTAAAAATTAGCATGTGCTTTAAATAAAAAGAAAATTCACAGCAATCATTTCTTTCTCACGCAAAATTTTGACGAGGACTACATGTCGTTATATTATATAAATATTACATAATTATGTATAATATATAATTATATTACATAATATTACATTAATATCGAGTTATTATATATATATTATATTACATAAATATCGAGCTATTTAATCTTAAAAAAAGATAGGGATAACTAAGTTACTTTTTAAATTTTAATTTTTTAAAGAAAACTATACTTACAGTAAAATGAAATATTGAAATGCAAAATGTTAGTGTTTTTTCTGAAAATTAGATTTACTAAGCTAATTAAATTTAATTTTCAGTTCAACAATTTTCTTTTTCCTACTAAATTTTACTTCTTGTTTTAAATTGTGGTTTATGTACCCCATGAGAGAGGATCCATCAGCCATGGTGAAGAGATGTTTGAACTAACATTAAATAACAATAACAAACATAACTAACATAACAATATTTTTATTTTTTCATTTTGCATTATGTTTAAAATATAAGAAATCGAAGGGTTTTCGGACGTGAAAGCACGCCATTGAAAACCAAACCAGCTGTGATAAAAACTAATTAAACTAATAACATTAAGCATTTTTTATTAATTATATATGAAATTTTTATTTAAGCTTTAAAAATAAATTTAAAGAGAACCACAGAAGAGGGAAAAAAGATATTTATATTGTATTTTATACTTTATATAATAACAGTTTATAGATATTTTATTTATTTTCAAACCTAAAAGCAATAATGGAAATATTTGATCATATGAGATATTTGAACAACCTTATTTTCTCTACAGATGGTTATTTTTCTTTCTAAAGTTGACAACATCTTACACACACACATATATATTTATATATATATAATTAATAAATCTTAAAGCTAGATACAACAACTATATTGATTTACTACTACTGAGCTACATTTAATAATTATACTTATCAGTGCAGCTGTATTTAAAAATTATAATTTCAATTACATTTTGAATATAAAAACAAGTAATATATAAAAATAAAATTAAAGTCAATTCCTACTTTTTTTTTCATTATATTGCAGAAAGTCCTTTATAAATAATTTTCATTCTTTTTTAAGTTTATCTGGCGCCAACTATTAGTAGATATATGCAACTTAAACCTAAAAAAAACTAAAATTGATTAATTAAATTTAATGAATGAATTAATATTTGAAAAACTGTATTAACATCAGCGTCATCCACCACAAGTTCAAAAAATGTAATTGAACTTGAGTGGATGAATAAAAAGAATTTTATTAACGATTGAAAATTTGAACAAGATATATATAGGGAGAGTGTGAGCTAATAGAAGGAATTGAACAACTTCAAAAAGTTACATGCTTGATTTAGTAAAAGCCTGATAACCAAAAAAAAATGGGAGGGGGTGGTGAGGATATATATGATCATTATATACATAATACATGATCTATGATATGACCTATTATGATATTAGATGTATTAATTTAAAGTTATTATTTTTTACTTTGTTATATTTAAAAAGTGTTTTTAAAAAATTTTGTTTTTAAATGGTGTACAAAAGCCTTTTTTGCGTGATAAATGTTTTCCGATTATAAAATTGATAATTATTTGTTCATCCACATTAATGCATATGAATTTAATTACATTGCGCAACAAATTTTCAAACACGAAAATAGTCATTCCTTACTTTTCTTTTCTTTTTTCCACTACATCCCGTAATAATCCTCTAATAGTTAGAAAATTGAGGATGGAACACTGAGGGGCCTCGTATATACCAGGAAGAGCCACCGACAAGTGATGGGGGAGAACAATGCCTACCGGGTGGATTTTTTAGTGATAACTGTCCCGCATTTGCATGTTGTATCGAATAAAACACGTAAAACCTCTACTAGGCAACCTGCTTAATGACGCAAGATAATTTTACACATATTGTCACAATCGTCATCGAGTCCCATTGTGTCTGAAAGCAGTGATTTCACAATATTCTTTTAAGTGCGTAAATTCGGCTTAAATTCTCCGAATTTTTAACTGAGAGATGAACAGTTTTAGTTTCCTTTGATTGAATGCATTAATAATATTTTCTAAGATAGAAAATAATGTGTTCTATCCTAGCCAGTGCAAGAGAGGTAGCTGGAAGTATCCACTAAAAATGCTAAATTAAACAGTTCTTCTTTGTTGTACAACAAATCTTTTTCCTCATGCTCCTCACCCACAACATTATAAAAGCTTTCTTTATTTTCAAAACTCTGTTGAAAATTTATCCTTCAGAAAGCCAGAGCACTATATTCCACATATAACAGACCGCAATATTCTCTTAATCTTCTTACCCTATTTTTAATACACTTTTATTAGTTTCACCTGTATGTTTGTAACCGACTCTTTGGGCTCGATTTTTGCCCTACTTTAAGCAATCAGATTTAATTTAAACGCTGTAGACTTATCAATGACCGACGACACTAAAATATTTTGATAATTTATTATCTCATCAAGATTAAGATCGCCAGGATTAGTAATTTTATTTTAACTTATGAAGAGCAATTTAATCCATGTAGAATGAAAGTACCTAAGGCATTCAAACCTGAGTGGGACAGTGGCACAACGGATAACGCGCCTGACTACGGATCAGGAGATTCCCTGTTCAAATCCTGGCTGGCTCCACATATTCGCATTTAGCCTTTGTTTTGCTCACATTTAAATTATATTAAGAACTATAGTTCCAGTATTAAGTACAGGGACCTAATTTAAATATTATAGTTTAAAAACACGCCTTTAGAGTTAATCAAACTACACTCATGTCCATAAATTAAGGATAATGAGGTTCAAGCAAAAGAAAGAGACAGAAGCAAAACAAATTAGACTTATTTGTAATGTCTATTTATTAAACAAAAGGTAAAGAGCAAAAAAGATGCTATATGTTTGACATAATTAATAAAAATTGTGATTTTTACTCCCTGGAGCAAATTTTAAAAAAGAACCTATTTACAAAAAACAGTATAACATTGGTTAGTATGATGATTAATATGGAGTATGACTCCCGGACGATGCAATACAGGCCTTACAACGCCTAGGCATGCTGAGTATCAAATTATCAATCTGATCTTGGAGAATATTACACCACTCATCAAGCAATGCCCTCCGAAGTTCCGGTTGACAGGTGGGAGAGGGTTGACGGCCTGCAATTCGTCGGCCAAGCATATCCCACACATGCTCTATTGATTCACATGCTCTCTGGCCAATCCATCGGGTGATATCCTCCAATTGAAGGCATTCGTCTACAATGTTTGCACGGTGAGGACGGGCGTTGTCCTCCATAAACAGAAATTCAGCACCCATGGCGCCCCGAAACAAACGTACATGTTGTTCCAGAATGACATCCCGATAGATTTGGCCTGCAATCGTTACACTCTGAACATGCAGGTCAGTTCGGGAACCAAGAATAATTCCACCCGAACGAGCCATCCTGCAAACAAACGGTGTCGTTCAATAGTGTTCTCTTGGTGGTAACGGGTACCTGGAGCTCTCCATATGAAAGTCCGGCGAGAATCAGACTGCAAACTAAACCTGGACTCGTCGGAAAACATTACACAAGACCACTGTTGCGGTGTCCACAATGCATGCTCTCTACTCCAGGTTAATCGCAGGCGACAGTGAGTTGCGGTAAGTGGAACACATCTGATAGGCCTACGAGCATATAGACCAATGTGCCCTAAGTGTCTGTACACGGTCTGCCTTGAAACTGTCATACCGGTAGCTGAAGAGATCTGACGAGACGGGTCTGATGCTGTGCTCCGTCTGTTTCTTTTGGCAGTAACTGCTAAATACCGGTCCTCATTCGGCGTTGTAACTCGGGGGCGACCTAGTGCTGCAACATCTACTCACATTACCATCATCTTGGAATCGTTGCCAAAGCCTGAGAGGACACTCTGGTCGATTCCAAGTTCCTCGGATACTTCCAGCTGGGTACGTCCACATTCCAGCCATCCGATAACTCTACCACGTAAAAATCATCCAAATGCTTCCTTTGTGCCATAACTATGCGGTTATTGCACTGAAAGGCTTTTAAAGCGCTTGTGAACAATTTTACTTCTTTTGCCACCATTCCTTATATACACCATTCCTTATATATTTTTGTGTGTGATTTCTACAGTTCATTTTAGAGTTCAATTTCTGTGGGATTCTGAATTATCCTTAATTTATGGACGAGTGTAAAAGTAAAAAATAAATTTTAGTTTAAAAAAACTAATAAATTCATTCCGAAATGCAGAGTTAGTTTAAAAATGTCATGCAAAGTACCTCACGCTTTTAGAACAGTGACATTAATTTTCTCGTAATTTTATTCAGATGCTAACAATTATTTTTTACTTTTTAGTTTGATTAACTCTAAAAGCGTGTTTTTTAGTGTATTTGAACTATAATTTTTTTTCACTTACAATTATTATCATAACATTCTCCAAATTTACAGACATTTTTTTTTGCACAGTACTATAGTAAGGAACACCTTAAACACTTTTCAAATAGATTTATATTCCGATTGATTCTACTTGCCATTGACGGTGTTTAATCAGAGCAAAAATAAATTAGAATCTACATGTAGAATATTTAGCTGATGATTTTCTGGACATGATTTTACTTCGTGGAATATGTCGAATCCTTTGAGTTTTTTTTAATTCCTACTATTAGTTCACACTCTCCTTATATATATATGTTGTTCAGATTTTCAATCGTTCATTAAAATACTTTTTATTCATTCGCTCAAGTTCAAATACATTTTTTTTAACTTGCAGCGGATGACACTGGATGTTAATACAGTTTTTTCAAATATTAATTCATTCATTAAATTTTATAAATTAATTTTTATTTAAGTTGCATATATCTACCAATAGATGGCCCCAGATAGACTTAAAAAAATGAATGAAAATTATTTATAAAAGGACTTTATGCAATATAGTGAAAAAAAAAAAGTAGGAATTGACTTAAAAAAATTTTTTTTATATTACTTGTTCTGTTAGTCTTGCAATTTTTCCTACTAATATTTCTTCATATGACTTAAAATTCAAAAACTTGAAAATGTATGGGGAACATAAATATATTATGCGAACAATATTCTAAGATTACAAGAAAAGGCTTTTTTTAACATTTAAATATCATATTCCTTTGTTGTTGATCCACCTAGAAATGTATAGAAAGAGAATTTCCTCAGGTTCAAATACATTTTTTAAACTTGTTGGGGATGACACTTGATGTTAATACAGTTTTTTCAAATGTTAATTCATTCATTTTAGTTTTATATGGGAGGAAAAAAATTTCTTATATAAGATATTTAGCAGGATATAAATTTAGTAATAAATACCATCAGTGGCGAAGCGTGTAGATCGCTGGAAAAAAATTTCTTTTTCAGATTCTTTTTTATTCTAGGTTCTATTATGAGTCAAGAAGGAAACAAAATGTAAAATGAAACATGTGAATAAATTAGTGAGAGAGATGGAAAAGTGTGTATGTGATAGAGAGAAAGTGTGAGAGAGAGTATTTTTTTGATTTTCTAGACAGGATTTTACTTCGTTGAATATGTCTAACCTTTGAGTTTTTTTTTTCCAATTCCTACTCTTAGTTCACACTCTCCTTACATATATCTTGGTCAAATTTTCAATCGTTAATAAAATACTTTTTATTCATCCACTCAGGTTCAAATAGATTTTTTTAAACTTGCTGTGAAGGACACTTGATGTTAATACAGTTTTTTCAAATATTAATTCATTCCTTAAAGTTAATTAATTCATTTTAGTTTTATATGGGAGAAAATTTTTAGCCGGATATAAATTTAGGAATAAATACAGTCAGTGGCGAAGTGTGTAGATCTCTGGAAAAAAATTTCTTTTTTCAGATTCTTTTTTCATTCTGGGTTCTAGTCTGAGTCAAGGTGGGAACAAAATGAAAAATGAAATATGTAAATAAATTAGTGAAAGAGATGGAAAGTGTGTATGGGTGAGAGAAAGAGATTTTTTTCTAACTTAAAAAAATGAATGAAAATTATTTATAAAGGACTTTCTGCAATATAGTGAAAAAAAAAACTAGAAATTGACTTTAAAAAAAATTTTTTATATATTACTTGTTAAATAAAGTTATTCAAGAAATATTTCTTGAAAGATATTAGAGTTACCATTAAGTTATTTTTCTAAGGCTTAATTGACTTCGGAAGGAAAAACATCAATTAATTAAATAATAAAAATAGCAACCAGGAACATGGTTTATCAGTAGCTCAGAAACGTTCATGAGAAGTTTTTCAAGGTGTCTTCTAATTGTTTTCTTGGACCAGTTCGGCTTTTCCTTTCAATCTTTTATCACGAAAATATTTTGAAAGCCCATATTGAAAGATTTAGTACCATATTTTCTGATATAATAAAAGGAAATTTCACATGCTATGAAAAATGCACGTGAAAGGTATAAAATGGTTAAATGTCAAAAATTAAATCAATAACAAAAAATTAGATAAATAATAACATATTCATTAATAATATTATTTACAAAAATTAACTAATAGTCATGTTGTTTTAAAACTTTTTTTCTAACTAAATTCCTATAGAATTTTTGAGCTTATGTCCTGGAAGGACATTTATTTATTTAATTATCTAAAGGACAGTTCATTTTTCATTTTCATTTGATATCATTTTTTGGATTCAAACTTAACTGTCTTAGGTTATGATTAACAAGTAACATAAAAAAAAAAAAAAAATTAAGTCAATTCTCTTTTTTTCCACTATATTGAAAAGTCCTTTAAAATATTGCAATCTAGCGCCCTCTATTATTAGATAATGCGACTTAAAAAAAAATATAATTTAATTAATGAATTAATATTTGAAAATGCATTAACATCAAGTGTCATCCACTACAAGTTCAAAAAAATTTATTTTAACTTGAGTGGATGAATAAAAAGTATTTTATTAACGATTGAAAATTTGAACAAGATATATATAAGGAGAGTGTGAGATAATAGAAGGAATTGAAAGACTCAATTAGTAGAAAGTTGCTATAAAGTAATATTTTTTGTACAATAAAATAATTCAGATAGATAGATAAATTTTATCACCTTAAATCGTGCAAAAGTAAGTTTAAGCAAATATACTAGAAGTGAGAATCTAAAATTGTGTATTTTTAATGTCAAAAATAATTTGATAAAAGTCATTTGTCTGAAAAGCTATATAATTCAGATAAGAGATGAAAGAAATTAATTAAAATTGTGCTTCATAAACGGAAATTATTAATTAATTTGATAAAATTCAATGTAATTAAAAAATCAGTCCAATATTTTCATCATCTTTACTGTACTCTACAACCACCCTATATTTTTCAGAAACCCTCTTATATAGATGTGGATTCTTAGGCAGTAGAGGGTTTGTTTCTGAATCGTTTTTATTAAATAGTATGTCTTTTGGAATTAATTTAATTTTGTTGTTGTAGTTTTACTTTTCCCTTTAAAAGATTTTAAGGGGTTTGTTTAACCATAACAACCAGTTAAGACTTACAAGGTTCAAAAACTTGAACTGATGTTGATGGTGTAGGAAGAAGTTTGACAAAATTCGCAGTATGCTTGAGTTAAGCAGGTAGTAATGGTGGTAGGTTTCTGTATAATAATGAAAAATATAATACAGTAATAAATCTGTCATATTGGCAAAATATCACATTGACCAAACTTTTGCAGATGTGTGAGGGAATTAGTCTCTTCATCATTGCATTATAGGGAAACAGATAGTTGCGATGATAGCTTCCATGTTATTTATAATGCATGTTATGGGTCAATTTAGTATCTTAAATTGTCTTTTCAAGATGCCATCAAGAGCAAGTTTTAGAGTTGGATGAATGCAACTGTAGGAAAATAGATCATTTTAATTTATCTTTACAGTTTGCATACATGTATGAGCAGACCTACGTGAGAGCACAGACCTCTACAAACATTTTTGAATGACCATATTTTTTGCAATTGAAACACCGTAAGCTATTTGGAATGTATTGTCTTACTGGGCAATTGAAATTTCCAGCTTTTATATTTTTTGGAAGAAAAAAAATATAAAAACTTTGATTTATGTGCTTTTGTTTTGATAAGTTCTGATTTTTTTCAATTAATTCTATTAGCTCACACTCTCCCTATATATCTTGTTCAAATTTTCACTCGTTCATAAAATACTTTTTATTCATCCACTCAAATTCAAATACATTTTTTTTTTTGGAACTTGAAGTGGATGACACTTGATGTTAATACAGTTTTTCAAATATTAATTCAGTAATTAAATTTAATTAATTAATTTCAGTTTTTTTAGATTTAAGTTGCATATATCTACCAATAGATGATAAACTAAAAAAAAAATTAAAGAAACAGACAAACTTAAAAAAATTAATGAAAATTATTTATAAAGGACTTTCTGCAATATAGTGAAAAAAAAAGGAATTGAATTTAAAAAAAAAAAAATTTATATTACTTGTTTAATTAAAATTCTATTGATTCCAGATAGACTTTGCTTCTTAAATTCTTCAAACATTTCCTCGCTTGTTGTATCCAGAAGATGGGGTTCAGAAAAGACACCGAAACAACAATTTAAATATTTTTGATGTGCAGGGGAAATCGAGAAAGTTTTTTACAGATAAAAATGCTCTTGTTTGAGAAATTGTGATAATTCCTATTAAAAAAATCACCAGAATTTAGTTTTTTTTTTTTTTTTTTTTTTTTTTTTTTTAAATATTTTTAGGCTCCTTGCTAATAGTTTGTGAAATTTTGAAATTTTAAATTCTGACATGGCCTGAAACTCATTGTTTGAAACAGAAATATTAAAGAGTCTTACAAATTTTAAATGTCATTTAAATTTTGCTTCTGATGATTCACGAAAAACTAAGGTCAAGATAAGCGATTTTGTATGAATTTAAATGTGGTGAAATAAGGCCTTTACCGGGTCAGGGAGTTTTTTGTACAAAGAAACATCATAATATGAGAAAAAAGTATTTGGATCCCAGACCACATTACACAGCATTGATGGTGCTCCCCCACTACAATCAGAGTAACACCTCTGAAGCGACCTCCACCAATAACGAGATGCCCGGGAAACTGTCCATCACTTGATTCCTAAGAAGCTCAGATACAAAAGTCTGATATCTACCAAACAAATGATAAACTCCGAAACTAGATGTACCTCCCGTCTACCAGAAACGGAAGCAAAAGAGATGTATTGCCACCACGAGAGCCGCAACTCCAGTTAGTTTCATTCCCCAGGATTCTCTTTTTTAGAACATGGGTCGCCACGTAAAGCAAACACGTGGATCAGAATATAAAACATGTAATATAAAAAAATAATAATAATTTTAAGTCAATTCTTACTTTTTTCACTATAATGCAGAAAGTACTTTATAAATAATTTTCATTAATTTTTTTATTTGGCGCCATCTATTGGTAGATATATGCAACTTAAATCTAAAAAGATAAAATTAATTAATTAAATTTAATGAATGAATTAATATTTGAAAAAACTGTATTAGCATCAAGTGTCATTCCCTATTAGTTCCAAAAATGTATTTGAACTTGAGTGGATGAATAAAGAGTATTTTATTAACGATTGAAAATTTGAACAAGATATATATAGGGCGAGTGTGAGCTAATAGAAGTAATTGAATAAAAGTTGATTTGTAACAAGTTACTGATGACGTCTGCAGTACTGAAAGTGAAAAGGAAAATAAATATTAAATAAAAATTGAAAATAAATACATAAATGAAAAGTGATGTTAAATAAATAAAATTGAAAAGGAAGAAGAAAAAAGGAATAATAGCCACAGATCAATGATTCGCCCCATCAATGAGTCGTGCACATCTAAAGATGTGCCTCTGGCAAGTTCTATTTACCGAAGTTAAAATTATTTCAAACATTTTTGTGTATTCTTATATAGTTTCAAATAAATAAAAACAAATTAACTCAACATAAATATATGTGCTGTGAAAAACTTTTCTTATAAATATTTAAATATTTTTTTTAACTTAAATAAAATTACTAAATTCAATGTTATTTATATTGTAAATAATCTATTTAACTTGATTTGGATTTAAAAGAATTTTTTTTTGTAATAATACACCAGTTATACATTGTCCAAAAATTTCGCCAAGTTAGTAGAAACTTAGTCGCATGTACTGTGAAGAATGTGATGCTTTCCAGAAAATCTTTCCCTCCAAGATAATCTAACCCCATGCAGTGAAATTCAAAATCAAATTCTAAGAACTTACATGATTTGCACTATATGTCCTCAAATATTTCTCCTACGGAAACTATATGTAAATGAGAAAATGTTAAAATAAATTGAGCAAATAATGATTTTGTTATTCAATTCCTTCTATTAGCTCACACTCTCCCTATATATATCTTGTTCAAATTTTCACTCGTTCATAAAATACTTTTTTATTCATCCACTCAAGTTCAATACATTTTTTTTTTAACTTGTAGTGGATGACACTTGATGTTAATACAGTTTTTTCAAATATTAATTCAGTAATTAAATTTAATTAATTAATTTTAATTTTTTAGATTTAAGTTGCATATATCTACCAATAGATGGCGCCAAATAAACTTAAAAAAAATGAAAATTATTTATAAAGGACTTTTTCTGCAATAGAGTGAAAAAAAGTAGGAATTGACTTAAAATTTTTTTTTTTTAATATTACTTGTTTATTAATTGCTCTTAAGCAATAATATAAAAACAATAATTAAAAACAATAATTAAAATATAAAACAATAATTAAAATTTTGTTATAAAAACAATAATTAAAATTCGAAGGAAAGAAAAAAAAATACAAAATTATCTTGAAATACAACATTTTAACTTAAGTATTAAGTTTAAATATTTTAAGTATTTTAACTGGCCATAAAATTTCATATCAAAATTTTTGGTAAATATCTTATGTATAAATCAGTTAGTTAAGTTATAATAAGTTAGTCTTATAAAAAAAATAATATAATGAAATAAATAATTATGAATAAGTTATCAATAAGTTAGTTTTGGGTACAAATAAGTTAATAGTTATTTTAAGGAAAAGTATTTTTTTCCAAAAGATCTAATGAATGTTATTAAAGCATTAATTAGTAAATCTAATAAAAAACTCATTTTATCTTATTTTAACACACCCAAAATATTACAAATTGCTTTTGATGGAACATTGAATTCAGGAAAAAGTTTATTTTCCTCCTGTCTGTAATTAGTACGCGATAGCTAGTAGGTACTTCGATCACAAAATTATGCGTTACCATATGCACCTGTCTCAAAAAAATTCACAAATAGTTTTTTCAAAATTATTTTAATCACAGCGCTTTCTAAATATAATTACTTTTCGAGTAAATGAATAAGAGTCCAGTTACACCTCCATTTGCTCTTCACATTTGACAGAACGTAGTTATAAAGGGGTTTCTAAATCAAGAATAGCATCAGGTGAGATGAATATTTTTTTGTCTGTTTTACCAATTATATGAATCTTAAAGTGTTATGTTTGACATATTAGGCATTTATTATTTATTTAAACATACTTGTAAAAATTAAAATTCAGATTTTATAAATTTCCCTGAATTTAGTAGAGATGAAAAATTACTTCTGTTCGAATAAAATTAAATTTGAAAAATAAGAAAATTTTTTGTAAATAAAAAAAATTACTTCTTGTTTACTTCTCTGTCTTAAAAATGTTGTTTTTATCTATCTTAACAACAGTTGGTAACATTTTTATAAAAAAAATGAAGAAATTGTTTTTAATATATTGAAGGAATATTTATTAATTATTTGCAAATAATTTTTACTTATCATCAAAATCCAAACTTTTATAAATTGTGTTATAATATATATATTGTTCCAAAGTATAGTAAATTTAGCATCAATCGCAATTTTAAAATAATGAATGTAACTGTAAATTTTAAGAAAACAAATTGAAACAATAATGAAGTGTTATTATTTTATTGATGAATGTATGAAGTTTAAAATATCAAATCAATCAATTTAACAAGGGCTAATCAATATCAAGCGTCACATTCATTTTTAAAATGTTTTAATTTTTAAATGTTTTTAACTTTACACTTTCGCAGTTCAAAACCAATATAACTTAATTTTTATTTATATTTTTTTGTGCGAAGATCATTATTGTATCGTGTAAACATGTCAATTTCCGCATTTCTGATTTGTCCAATGTACTCTGCTAAGTCCAATGACAAATATTTTAGTATGCTAATGTAAAAACAGATAATGATGCAAATGCATGCCATATTCATGTTTTTATACAAAAAAATTTTCAAAATAAATTTTTAAATATATTATTATATTAAAACTATTAAAAATTTTCATAAGAAGCCAATTTTAGGGGAAAAGATATTTTATAAAAAAGATTCACTTGTTTTTGTTGAAAGCACATATAAATTAATTCAGTTAAAATTTATTTTGCTTGAGAGTTTTATATATCTGCAGCGTTGCAGAAGCAAAGCCGCAATAATAAAAAATTTTAATAAATTGTCACCATTTTAGTTAAATATCTCCAGTAGACATATGTTAAAAAAATCAGAAAATCGCACGCTGCAAAGTACAATGTTTAAAGCAACTGCTGTTTTAAATTTTTGAGTTTTAATTTTGTGTGGATCAAAGAAACTGCTTTTGAAATCGTAAAATATTCCAACATTTTTGCTTATGACCAAGATATTAATTTAGTTCAGTAAAATTTACAATAATACATTGTATTTAAATAAAATACTTAAATTATTAAACTAAAAAAACGGAATTTATAAAACAACCAAACCAAATCAAACTTAAACAAATCACATTTTTTTTGCTTCAATCAAACCATAAAGATCTAATCAATCTAGCATAACTAATTGTGAATAACAATTATTGATGCGCACATTTATGGCCTAAAATTATAATCAATGATTAACAAATTCGTTACTAACTGTAAAAAATTGGAAAATTATGTGCTTCTTCAATGCTTGTTACAAGAATTTTAAATGATTGTATCATTAAAGTATATAGTTTTAGCAGTGAATTTCGATACATCGACTTAAAAATGGCTATAGTAGTTCAATAAGGTTCAGCAGTTTATTAATAAAACTAGCTGTTTTATAGGAATATTATTTTAAAACAAATTCATTACTACGTATGTTGGCAGGTTTTTTTTCCTGCAAGTGAAAACAAGTATTATATATAGTATTATTATATTCCTACTTTTTCACACTATATTGCAGAAAGTCCTTCATAAATAATTTCCATTAATTTTTTTTTAGGTTTATGTGTCGCCTTCTATTGGTAGATGTATGCAACTGAAATCTGAAAAAAATCTAAAATTAATTAATTAAATTTAATTACGGAATTAATATTTGAAAAACTGTATTGACATCAAGTGTCATCCACTACAAGTTCAAAAAAATGTATTTGAACTTGAGTGGAGGAATAAAGAGTATTTTATGAACGATTGAAAATTTGCACAATATATATATAGGGAGAGTGTGAGCTAATAGAAGGAATTGAAAAAAAAGAACTGCCAACATATGTATTCTTCAATATTTAAACTATTAAATTTACTATAGTCTGGAAATAAATCTAGCAAATCAAATTACTAAAAATAAATGAATTTGATAAATTAAACGGCATGAAATAAAAAGAATTTCTTTACATAAATTTATACTATCTGCACTATTTTTAAGATATAGAATAATTTTTTTAATTGAAATAAATGTAGTTTTAAATAAAACCAGTCTTTTTTAACATTATTTCTATCAAAGTCATGCAATAGTTGAACACCAATTAATGGGAAAAGGAACACGTATTATTTTTTATGTTTGAACGGAAAAAGCAATGTTACCGATGTCAACACCCTTAAGCAGATATTAAAAGGACGAACTGTTTTCCTGAAAGAAAGTTAATTAAGGTGAACAACACATTTAACTTCCTTCAATATTCTTGCACTTTTTCCTTATATATATGAGTAATTTATATACCATCATGGGCAAAATATCACCAATTCAACTAGAGAAGGTAAACGACTTGGCTTTTCCAAATTGAAAAAGTTAGCAATTTTAGAGAAGAGATTCTTCTCTATATAAATTATTAATAATTATTATTAATAACTAAAAATGTTTCCGAAATTGACTTATGAAACATTATTTCTAATTAATTCTTTCACTTTTCATACAATCATATATTAATTTAATCATAAATTGAAGTTACGTGATACATATTCAAACACTAATGTTAATATTAGTATTGAAGTCAAATGAAAATTTTCAGTAAAACCTAAAATTTATAAACCCTTCTTACTAAAAATACAAAAATAAGGTGCCTGCCTCTATCTATAACAATCAATAAAAGAATGTTTCACTAAGATTGAATTAATACTGTTTTAAAAAAAGGGTCTTATATTTAATATTTTCACACCAATTAACGTAAAATAATTGTAACAAATGAGTAATACTATTCATGAAAACAGAAATTTCTTTGAAAGAATTAAAATTCCACAAATTATTTTTCTGTAAAATATATTCGTATACGGATTTTCCTTCTTTTCATAAACGCAATTTGTTTTATAACTCAAATACTTTTTTATATATATCTCTTTTACAATTTATTAAAAGTCAAAAGCATTCACTTAATAGTTTAAAAAATTTTATTTTAGGTGACAATAGAAACTGTTTTAAATAATTAACATTTCAGAAAAACAAGAAAAAAAATTAAAATTCAGAAAAGAAATTTATATACAATGACATCGCAACTGATTATTCCCTGTATATTTAACTATTAAGAGATGTTTAGCAATTTTTAGCCTATGATTTACAAATTTTACTTCAGAATTTCTGGATGAACATCACAGGACTCTACAAACAACATGGAGACGTTGTTGTTGCTTTCGGAAATTCTGTAAAAATCAATTTTAGAAAAGCTTGTCCTTAAATATATTTTTCCCTATTTTAAACCTAAATTAAGAAATTGATATTTGTGAACGATACAAAAAAACAACCATATTTGAAACAAAATATATATGTGGAGATCATACATCAGAGACATTTATCAGCAGTTTTATCATCAGAGATGCCGTTTCTCTGAATTTTATCATCAGAGATGCTGTTTCGCTGCACTCAAAGCAAATATTAACAACTTTAGGGATTTAAGAGCGGAAAATGATGAATAGTAGGCACTGAATGGGTTAGGGCGAGATGCTTACCAGTTTGGTTGTTCTGACCATAATGTAAAGAAGTGGACAAAAGAGTTCAAACGCACGGCGCCCTAGTTCAGGACATTTTGTGATGACTAATGATCAAGAGGACCACCTCATGGTCCAAAACCCCACGTGCTCAATTGGCTGTGCATTATTCGACATCGCATGCAGATGTCATAATTTTTTCGTGTCCTTATATATAACATGGTGAAGCTAGGAATCATTTGTCATCGTTGTGTCAGCAGAGAGTGTTCTATCTCTGACAATAAACTTCCACCATCAAGAATGTTTGCAGCGGGATTGACAGTGATGGAGTAGAGATCTTTAGTAATATTCGTTGGCTCTATGGTGAATGCTTTAATTTTGCTTCCTTTCTGAAGTGGCATACCACGCTCACACTTTGTGTGGCCATGTAAGGTGTCAATGCATACGACCCTCGAGTCCTTCTAGTAACGATTCACAGCACCATAAAAGTCCAGTTTTACGTTATATATATATAACTTCAGCAATATTCTCATGGAAAGAGCTTTCAACAAATAGTTTAACAGGATAACGCTTAACTACACAAAATAAGGGTTTTTGCAAGATTGCCTTGTCAAAATTGACAGATTTGCTTATCCCACCAGGTCTTTGATTGAAAATACGTAGGATTTCTTGGTTCTACAAGATGGCCAGTGTAGGAGTTTGGTCGTCTAGAGATACACTTAAAACAATTATATAATGAGATGCCTCAAGGTATCGCCAGAAATCTGTATACCTCAATATCCAACATATTGCATCTTGCATTCAAGATAGAGATGAACCAACAAAGTACCATGATTATGAATTTTCTTGCAGTAATTTACAGTTTTGCTTACATTCTGGAATCACTTACTTATATCAACATGTAAGTTTCGATTGATTCTGAAAATTCCTTCTTGTGAGATAATTTTATGGAACATTTGAATTTATTCATAATTATAATATTATCGATATACTAATGTTGAAAAAGTTTGTATCATAGTTTTCTACTCCAGTATACTCGATGTAAAATAAGCTGAAATATATATTATTGAACAGATAAACTTCTACAACATAACTTCCTGTAAATTAACAATTGAATTTTTTTTTTTAATATTTCTGGAAAAAGAATGGTAATTCCAATTATATTCTAATTCCGTGTTCAATTAAATGTATTATTTTTTTTTTTTACTTCTGGCTCATGCAGGTTTAAAAATAATTCAACTCCTGTACTTTTTTTTTATCTAAAAATATTGTATTTTCATCTTTTAAATATTTGTTAAAATCTATGCCCTTCCATGTGATTCTGTACAATATTTGTTGATTAATGCAAGGTGTAGAATCATATCAAACGACAATTAATTAGTTGTAACTAAAAGTTAAAAATATCTAAACTAAGGAACGTTTTTTACTTTATTTATAGAGTAAATTTATTTTTAAATTATCCATGTCATACTTTATTTATAAATCACACTCTTTTCCAGTAAATTATTTATTAAATTTTTTTCTAAAAATTACCTATTTAATTTTAAAATATGTTTAGATAAAAAACAGAAGAAAAATATTGAGGTAAGTTAACGGTAAAAAGTATAGCATTGTTGGTTAATTTTTATGCATAAAGGTTTTGCGATGTTCGTTCAATTTCTTATTAAAATTTTTAAAAACAACACATTGCCAGAAATGAAAGTATTTTATGTCATTATGAAATGTACTTGGCGAAAGTTTTTAATTTCTCGTTTGAAATACACAAGTAACTTTTAGAGACATTTACTTGTGATACATAAGGATAATTACTTATACAATTATTAAAATCAATTGTTTTAATTTAATTTGCACAGGATGGCTTATAAATCTTGAACAGTTTTAAAAAGAGTAATTTTAATAGTTTAGATAGACGTTTACAGACTTTTATAATTCTTGCTTCAATAAGCTTCGACAAGCTTCAATAAGCTTTGAATAATTTATATAACAGACAAGGTTTTACGTAATTTGTTTTCGAATGAAGTTGATTGATTTAAAAATTTTTAAAAACACATCTTGAACTGATTCCATATTGCAAAGAATATGACGAAAACTGAAATATAAGCTTCACATATTCCTTACCGCTTGAATATAGGCATACAGAATTATTGCAGGCAAGATAAAAAAAAAAAGTAACATCTCATGTCTCGAAATCTACCAGTAGGCAGACGGCCTTGGCCAATCATGGGGTTGGTTGCACCAATGAAGACGAAGAAGATAAAAAGAAAAACTTAACAATTTATTTGTCGAATGCGCGAATCTCCATTTATCTGTTTTTCGTTTTTTTTTTGGTGAATCGTCACCAGTTAGAGTTCAGTTATTCTTGAATTTAATGAATAATCATCTATAAAAAATATGAACCAAATATTTTCTACTTATTTAGCTTAAACTAACTATTTTCATATTTTACAGTTTAAATAATTTATTTCTATTACAATCAATTTCAATTTTTAAATTTGCTTCTCTAAATTTTTTAAAATTTTATTTTATACATTTCAGATATTCTTTTTCATAGAAACCACCTTCAAGAAAAGAAAAAAATGTTGCTGTCAATTACAAATTCTGCCCACAGTTTTTCTTCGATCCAAGTAAGAAAATTCTGATGTCCTCAAAAATTTTTAAATTTTAAAAATTTGTTTGTGGAAATACCGTTTTATTATTAAAATTGCCAATTAATTATTAAAATTTATTAAACGCAAAGGAACAACATTCTGCATTGTTAATCCAAACAAGGAATGTGGAAAAACATAGCATTTTCACTCAGTCTGTAGCTAATGTTAACAAAACACGTAAAAAATACATCAGCGTGAACAAAAAGGTTGTAAGATATTATGCATAGAAATGTTCTGAGAATTTAAATTAATTTTAAAATAAAATTTATGATTTTTTAATATGATTTCCTTCAATTATTTATAGCTAAACTATAAATCAAAGCATAGTTAAGTGAACCTAATGATAGAAGGCAGGCATTTAACCAAAGGAAATTTAGTCTGAAATTCAACAAGCGAGCAGAATCAAAAGTTTTATTCACACCAGGGTGAACACGATAAATCTACCTCAAAGTATTTGCACTGATTTCAAGTAGGAAAGAAGGAACTACTTAGTTATCATTATAATGATTACTGAAGTTATCATTAAGTAATCATTTCCCTTTTAAAGTAATCATTAAGTAGTCATTTCAATTGTAAAATTATCATAAAGTAATCATTTCTATTGTAAAGTGGACATTAAGTAATCATTTCCCTTTTAAAAGTAATCATTAAGTAGTCATTTCAATTGTAAAATTATCATAAAGTAATCATTTCTATTATAAAAAGTGAACATTAAGTAATCATTTCCATTGTAAATTGTCATAAAGTAATCATTGCTATTGTAAAGATTTCATTGAATAATTATTTCTATTGTAAAGTTTTCATTAAATAATCATTTCTATTGTAAAGTTTTCATTAAATAATCATTTCCATTGTAAACGAATCACTGAGCTTTGCTGCTTGATGAAACGATACTTAGCAATGTAAATAATTTCTTATTGATGAAAATTTCTTATAAAAACATCTAATTTATATTTAAATTAGAATTCTTAAAAATAATGTAAATATAGGAAAATTATTTTTAACAATGATGTAGAAATAATAGTTAAATAAATTTTAGTGCATTAAGAATAATCTAAAAACAAATTATACAGTGAAGGACCATTCATTATTTATACATAAAATTAGAAATCAATTTTATATTACTTAAATTATGTCTGCAGTAAATTAAATAGCATCAATATCTCTTAAATATCCATATTTTTATTTTATGAATCTTTCTATAAATTAGCAAAATTATCTATCTAATTATATATGTTTAGATGGATTTCAAACTATAGATTTATTTCTTCGGTCTGACGGAATGACTTTCCAATTGATGAATTCGTCGTACCATACAATGGTAGCATGGAACTTTCGGTTCTGAATCATTTGTAGAGTTTCTTCGAACCAAACTGCTGCGAAAAGCAAATATTTTATTGACAAGGTCAGATCTAGGCACTATATAAGTAAAACTGCACTTTAAAACTTGATAAATTCGCATGGAACATAAATTATTCTCATTTAATTTTGACTCATTTTAAAAGACAGAAATTGCTAGAAATTCAGAAATCAATTTGATTACAGTATTTTTTTTCAAATCACAAGGCATCTGAATTGAGATTTTTAATGATACTCACTTTTAAATCTAAATTGTCTCCAAATTAAAGACAACTAACGTGTTTAGGACATATGTCTACAGGTATCAAGCCTTACAAGTTTATTATAGTTTATTCTAGTTTTATAGTTATTATACTAATGCTAAGCCAGTGTTTCTTTTTTTAATTTCATTTCATTTCTATTCCAGATTTAGAAGAAAAGTTTTTAGTAAAAGAAGCATCCGTACCATTTACAATCATCGGGATATATGTCCTTTTTGCAAATATCTTGGACCGGTTTTGATGAAAGCTCACAAACCTTTTCAAGTTAAATAAATTTATGGTTGTACACAATTTTTCTTTCAGTCACAAACCTGTTTCTTGCTGTGCATGTAAGTATAATATATTCTTAATGGTTTCTACAAAAGTTCTTAATGCATTAAAATATAAACATAAAACATTTGAATTTAATATGGTTAATGAATCAAAACAAAGCCATGGTTTAAATTTCATCAATAATGGTATCATTCCAAACATTTCCTTTTTACATTGATGAAAAATTTCATCCGTAATGATATCATTCCAAATATTTCCTTTTTTACAATGATGGAAAGTTTCATCCATAATGATATCATTCCAAATATTTCCATTTTACATTTATAGAAAATTTCATCAATAATGGTATCATTCCAAATATTTCCTTTTTTCATTTATGGAATATTTCATCCATAATGATATCATTCCAAATATTTCCTTTTTATATTGATGGAAAATTTCATCAATAATGGTATCATTCCTAATATTTTCTTTTTTTCATTGAAGGAAAGTTTCATCCATAATGATATCAAACATTGATGGAAAATTTCATCAATAATGGTATCATTCAAATATTTCCTTTTTACATTGACGGAAAGTGCCATTCATAATGATATCATTCCAAATATTTTCTTTTTTCATTGATGGAAATTTTTCATCATAATATCATTCCAAATGTTTTCTTTTATATTGATGGAAAATCTCATCCATAATGATATCATTCCAAATATTTCCTTTTTATATTGATAGAAAATTTCATCTATAAGGATATCATTCCAGATATTTTTTTTCTTTTTTGCATTGATTGAAAATTCCATCTAAATATGTAAGCATTTTTACTAACTTTTAACTTTTTGCGATTCTTTCTTCATCAAATTGTGTGATTCATATTATTCATTGAATTAAATGTTTTTATTCTACAGAAATACGTCAAATGTACACAAAATACGAATATTATAGCCACGTTGGCCATTATAGCAGCAGGATTGGAGATGTTAAAGAAGATTTAGTGCAATACTTGAACTTGTGAGATAGCTACTGAATTAGCTATTGATCCACTTTTTTTTTTCTTGTAATTGTAGTATAATATTTAGAAATGTATTCACATTTTTTAAAAAATATTGTAATAATAATATTGCAAAAAAATATTTATAATTCTTTTTAGGCGTCAGGTTTTTATAAAATTTGGGATTATAGATGTGGATTTCAGCAATCTCCAGAATATGCCGATTTCAAAAAGGTAATAATTTAACATTTAATTAAATATAAAATAAAAATTTAATAAGATATGCAAATTGTTATTTAAATGCAGATATAGTAAGCATTTTTATTTAGTAAACTTAAAACCATCTAAATCAATAATCTAAGTGTGAACTTAAGAACTATTTATGATTCTCGAATGAAATAAATTTTCACACCAAAATCTTCCCTGTATGAAAAGGTAATGGAATATTGAACAAAGTAAAGTTATTTTAAATTTTTTTAATGTTGTTGTTGTTGTATTCTCTGAAGAGTACAAGAAAATTAAATATGTTGGTGCTCCCGAATAATATTGGCTATGGTATTTTTAATGGTACTTAAGATCTTCTTTTACTTAAGATCATTTTTTATTATTACAGTAGATAGATACTACACAGTCCAGTCACATTACTCAGACCACCACCTACTTTCACGTAAACGTGAAAATAGCCAATCACAAAGGCAGGTG
The DNA here is from genome assembly GCA_021605095.1 of Caerostris extrusa. Taxonomy (NCBI): domain Eukaryota; kingdom Metazoa; phylum Arthropoda; class Arachnida; order Araneae; family Araneidae; genus Caerostris; species Caerostris extrusa. Next base: position 2,082 of record BPLR01012719.1, on the reverse strand, counting down.
GCAGTACATTAAACTAGAATGTATATAAAGAATTACACTTAATACCACTTAAATACCACTTAATACCACAGAAAAGTCAGAATATACAAGAGTGTATATTTGGCTTTTGACAGGTGGTCAGATTAATGTGACTGGACTGTGTATTCGAAATACACTCATGTCCATAAATTAAGAATAATGAAGTTCAGGCAAAGAAAGAGACAGAAGCAAAACAAATTTGACTTAATTGGTAAAGTCTATTAATTAAAAAAAAAGGTAAAGAGCAAAAAAAGATGCTATATGTTTGACATAATTAATAAAAATTGCGATTTTCACTCCCTGGAGCAAATTTCAAAAAAGAATCTATTTACAAAAAACAGTATAAACTGGTTAGTATGATGGTTAATATGGAGTATGTCTCGGACGATGCAATACAGGCCTTACAACGCCTAGGCATGCTGAGTATCAAATTATCAATCTGATCTTGGGGAATATTACAACACTCATCAAGCAATGCCCTCCGAAGTTCCGGCTGACAGGCGGGAGGGGTTGACGGGCTGCAATTCGTCGGCTAAGCATATCCCACACATGCTCTATTGGATTCAAGTCCGGTGAGTATGCTGGCCAATCCATACGGGTGATATCCTCCAATTGAAGGCATTCGTCTACAATGTTTGCACGGAGAGGACGGGCGTTGTCATCCATAAAAGAAATTCAGCACCCATGGCGCCCCGAAACAAACGTACATGTTGTTCCAGAATGACATCCCGATAGATGTGGCTGTCATCGTTACACTTTGAACATGCAGGTCAGTTCTGGAACCAAGAACAATTCCTCCCCAAACGAGCCATCCTGCACCACCGTAACGGTGTCGTTCAATGGTATTCTCTTGGTGGTAACGGGTACCTGGCGCTCTCTATATGAAAGTCCGGCGAGAATCAGACTGCAAACTAAACCTGGACTCGTCGGAAAACATCACACAAGACCACTGTTGCCGTGTCCACAATGCATGCTCTCTACTCCAGGTTAATCGCAGGCGACAGTGAGTTGCGGTAAGTGGAACACATCTGACAGGCCTACAAACATATAGACCAATGTTCCTAAGCGTCTGTACACGGTCTGCCTGAAACTGTCGTACCGGTAGCTGAAGACAGCTGACGAGACAGGTCTGATGCTGTGCTCCGTCTGTTTTCTTTTCGCAGTAACTGCTAAATACCGGTCCTCATTCGGCGTTGTAACTCGGGGCGACCTGTGCTGTAACATCTACTCACATTACCATCATCTTGGAATCGCTGCCAAAGCCTGGTGATGACACTCTGGTCGATTCCAAGTTCCTCGGATACTTCCAGTTGGGTACGTCCACATTCCAGTCGTCCGATAATTCTACCACCTAAAAAATCATCCAAATGCTTCCTTTGTGCCGCCAGCTATGCGGGTTATTGCACTGAAAGGCTTTTAAAGCGCTTGTGAACAATTTTACTTCTTTGCCACCATTCTTTATATACCTCTCTTACACTCTCGTCATTGTGACGTACTATCCGCGCCATCTGGTGGTTTCCTGTAATTTGCATATTCTTCTTCAAGATGTGTGTGATAATTTTAAGGTGAAATTTTTATTTTAGAGTTCAATTTCTGTGGATTCTGAATTATCCTTAATTTATGGACATGAGTGTAGATTCATCTACGAGGAACTAATAAGTTATCAATCAGACCGTTTGAGGGTCACTTAAACGAAGATAAATTCATCAGTATCTTGAATAGAAATGTTTTTTTTATATTTCGTTTGCATGTATACGGCATTGAAATATATCAAAAAACAAGCATAGGTGTGTATTAAATGATCAACATTTAACTTAGCTTGGGCTTGTGATAAATAATTAAGCTCAGCTTTAGCTAAATAATTGATTAAGTTCCGCTTTAGCTAAATAATTATGAACCAAACATTCTTCATATTACTCTAAGGGGACTTGAATGGCCGAGTGGCTAGCGCGCTATGGCGCTCGGTACCGGGTTCCAGTCCCGGAGGTGCCATGGATGTTTGTAGTGGTTCGGAATCCACTTAAAATGTAGGTTCCGGCCTAGCAGGATCGTAGAGCGTAGCGG